>CM061533.1:216468129-216576738 GCA_030545055.2 Neoaliturus tenellus
GTTGGCTTTAAACCTACAATTATATTTTTAATAGTTGAATGCACTCTTAAATATCTAATTATTTTACCTTTTTCTGTGATACATATAACTCTAAGCCTTGGTGTTAAATTTATCTATTCCAAAGAGGTACTAACTTATTACTTATAATACATTTATGTTAACTTTTTTGTGTTTGGACTTATTTTGCTTATTAAGGTCATGGATAATTCTAGTCATTCAAATAATCAAAAAGTTCAGTCACAAATATTGAGAGAGAACCTCTTCGTAGTTCTCTACACTGAAATGTCAATGTCAAATATTTCTTTTTTTGGAATCAATTGTTTCTTACCATATAAGTTTTAAAAGTAGATTCACTTTAACGAGATCCTAAATTGTTTAACAGAAGCAATCTCTACAATCACATCTTAAGTATGTTATTTGGCTTTACAGTTTCTGGCGGTAAAAGCAGATCAAGGTGTCCACGGCAATGGCTACTTAGCCCCAGCTGGAGTGCAAGATGGAGCATTAAAGTCCCCAGCCACAACAAAGGCTTACTCTTTTGTAAACCATACTGTTATTTTTTGTTCTTGGCTGTACACCGTCTATAAAAATTTGTTGTCAATAGATACAAAATAAATTAAAATGCTGTAAGAATACAACTAAAATGAACTGCAATAATTGTCGGAAGTATGCTTTGTATTCACCAATTAATTTGTTTGTTAACCACTTTTTTACTAACTTTATGATGACAGATGTTGATTTAATATTTTTAAAACACTGAATCTAAATTACAGTTCAGGTAGCGTAATTACGTTGCAAAATCTCGCCTAGAGTGGGTGCGTCAGATTGGTTAAATACTTGTGGAATCGGAGATCTGCGAGGCAAGCAGTTCATTATTGGTTAACTCTGAAGTGAAAAGTTTCTTCCAGCCGAGTTAGCTCTATCCACATGCCCCACGTAATTACCTCGGAAATGGGAGAACTGTGTCGGTCTGCTGTGATCGCTCGCTGCCACCTGACTGTGCGGTAATGGACAGTTTGGGGTGGTTTAGATGGTTGCCGTCTCCCCGCCTGTTTAAATTACAGAGTTTGTTATCTCATTACTGAATCCGAACACGAACTCTGTAAACTGTATAGGTTATCGTTAATTAATGGAAACGGGAGATACTCTTCCATTTCTCGCCTATTTTCTCCCATATGTTATATATTACATTATTATTTTATATATTATACTTAGTATACATATATACATTATATACATATATATTTTGTACTTTGAATAAGTTCTTCCCCTTCATTTTAAAAATTGTTTAATTTTAATTTCTCGAAACTCCCAAATTGTCTTTTTTATGGACATGTGAGTAGAGACGTTGAAACAAGAAAAGAGTTATGCTGATAAAATATAGTTGATAACCATAACACAATTAGGTTTTACTCACTTTGTGTGTGCAACCTTATAGGTTAATGGGTATAAGTGTTTTTTACCTCCGATCAGCAATCTAGAGAAAGCGATAGGTAGGACAAATTGAGACTACTTTTTACTCATTATACTATATCTAGATATATCTGTATCTTACTCATATCAATGAAAGATGGGTCGAGATTCCTACTAAAAACTGTAACTTTTCGGCTTTTTTGCTAATATCGGATGTGTGATTAATAGCTATTTTTTAAATGTTGGCATGTTGGCATGGTTGGAGTATTGTGGAGGTGCCCTAAGCAAAAAACGCAGGTATAATATCGAATTTATGTTTTTTTATTGAGTGGTACAAGATGCTATATCTTACGCCCAGTCGCGGCAAGCACACTGAGAGAAAAAAGGTGTTGAAACATACTTAAAAAATGATGAAACACTCTTAAATAATGGCTTTTTCATTACTTAATGCTATAAGTATGTTACTGCATGTTCAGACATTCTAAATGCATAAGTAAGTAACATACGTACAGTCCGGCAGTAGTTTGATGACGTCACACTGTGTGACGTCACTGCAACTTACTTACCACTGTATGAAACATACGTATTAAAAAGGTGATCAGTCATCATGGACCATTCCTTGTTGTATGTAACTTCTTTGCCAACACATGAAACATACTTATTGTAATGGTTTTTTATACTGATGATCTAGTCTTTGCCGTATGTTACTTACTTTCCACTGTATGAAACATACTTATTGTAACCATGTTTTATCCTGATTAATTATTCTTGGTCGTATGTAACATACTTGAAACTATATATGAAACATAATTATTATTATGGTGTTTCATCATTATAGTTTTTAGTTTGACGTATGTAACTTACTTTCAATTATATGAGACATATTTATTGTAATTGTGTTTCATAAAGATGAACTAATCTTTGTCGTACGTTACCTACTTGTCACTAAATGAAATATACTTACTGTAATTATGTTTCATCATGTTGGCTTATGCTTTTGCGTACATTTTGTAGTTGACCGTTAAGGAAAAATACTATTTCAAATTAAGTTCTGAAATGTGATTGTTGTTGGCATTTACTATTTTATCTTAGTATCATATACAGATGCTTTGTTGTGTATGAAGCCAAGTTATATGATACTACAAATAAATCAAAATTTGAACACTATTCCACCTCTATATTATTTTAAAAATTTAAGTGGCAGACAAGCTGTTTCAAAACTTGAAATATGAATATTTTTGGCTGTATGTTTTATACCTGATTTCGACTAATGTAACTTTAATGCTATGTTATGTGATACTCAGTTTTATATCCTGAAACCATTAATTTTTTACGGTTTATTTTTTTTTAAATAAATACAATTTTACAGCAATCAAATATCATACAGCCTAAAGAGATCTAACCTGAACGATTATAAATAAATAGTAAATCCAGTTAAAAATCAAACCTTATTCAAGTCTTGTCCTCACACTATGGTACTTAACAATTACAATAGAATTTCGAAAAACTATAACAAATCAGAGTTTAAAATTTATTGTTTCTCATTACAGGTTAATACTATTTAAAAAAATCTAGATAAGATAAAAAAATTAAATAGCTATGGAGGTGTAGGCAGAAATAAAGTAAATTAATTTAAAAGAAAATATTTATTAAGGCTGCGGTCTACCCCTGGCGCGCACCCAAATGCAAGGGTTTTTTAGAATCGTGTTATCTTCTGCCAAATGAAGCCTAGAGCTATAAATAAGGTGTCATATTAAAGAAGAATAACGGTACTGGTTTTCGTCTGTTACAATTTTGTAATTAGTTCATTAAAACCAATAGAAAACTTCAGTTAAAAATCGAGAAAAACAGATGATTTTAGACCGGTATAGCTGAAATTAGAAATTTTATTTTAAAATTCTAAAAAGATAGCCGACTAGATCCTTTTTTCTACTTTTAGAAAAAGTTAAGAGCCAATCTCTATCTTAATTGGTTATTTTTAAAACACGATCCCCGTAAAACTCTGCATCTATAAAACTCAAAAACAGATAATTTTACACAATTATAACTGAAATTAGAAATTTTATTTGAAAATTCTAAAAAGATAGCCGACTAGATAATTTTTTCTACTTTTAGAAAAAGTTAACAGCCAATCTCTATCTTAATTGGTTAATTTTAAAACACGATCCCCGTAAACCTCTGCAGACATCAAACTCGCCTAGCGCTACGGCCGCGAGGCCGGCATATTCGGCATTGTTGTTGTTTTTGTTTTGGTTGGGGTAGACCGCAGCCTTAAACATGTATTTTATACACTTACAAATCCGCTCATTTCCAATGTATGATTGAAAGAGTTTTTCACAGCCTACACACAAACACAACACCATAAACCGCGAAAAAACGCCCAAAACAAACGCCCAACACCTGAAACACTGACCGTCCGCGCGCGCGACGAAGCTGTCACCTAACACGAATTCACTGCAGACTGACACAGACTGAGAGAAAGAAAAACTGTGGTTGCATACTTATTTTCCTTGTTAATGATGTTTCTTACTTATTGCATTTTATAATTGTGTCCAGTACAGATTTAAGTTAAATGCATAATTGTATGTCTCACCATAAGTAAGTTACATACTTTCAAGTCAGAGTTAATAAGTATGTATCACGGTTTCGACGGAAAACTGATATGATGTCACTAACGGTGACGTCACCGTTTTAGGACTTAAACTTTATTAGGAGTATGTTTCAACATTACAAATATCATAAAATCATGATTCACTGGTATTAGGTATGTTTCATGTATTTATAACGAAATAATTGAAACATACTTATTTGACATGGTGAAACATACATTCACGAATTTTTGGATACCTAAGATTATTACTTACATTATGTGTTACATAGATATTTAAGAATGATTCATACTTCATAATGATAAAAACTGTTATATCCATTACATACGTATATTGCATTTTTCTCAGTGACGAGGAGAGTGAAGGTATGAATGATAGAATTGTCTGTGTGAATGTGTAAGGAAATTAATAATTAATTGTTAGGTCTTTTTGAAAATGATATGAATGTGGCCCACTCTTCTCAAGTAGGGGATAATTTGTTTTGTAGTTAGTTGACGTATTGATTTGAAGAAGCTACTTAGGTTGTGAATGGCAGGTGATAAAGGTGGCCTCTACATTATTTATCAGAGAAGTCACCACCATTGGACGGACCTTTAAAAACCAACGGTGACCTAAAAAAACCAAAATTGGTTTTTTAAAAGTTTTTCCATTATCTCTTATGTGTTTACCGGCGTTATTACTAGACATGTAGGTAAATGCTCTTAAAGTCTCCAAGCCCAATAGACGGCTTCAAGCCTGTCTATGGACTGGTTAAGCCCGTAATCCCACTGAAGCAGTACATGCCGTGTCCGTTTTGTACTCGGGTCTGTTTGTCTTGTAAGGTTACGCTGAGTATTACACATAAAATCAAAGTTTGGCTTAATATATTAGTCGGCGTCATTCGTGAAAAATGTTTTCTGACAATTTAACTTTTTAATACGATAGTTGAAATTTTTTTCAAGTTTTCAGTCTATTAAGGAATATATAATTATTTTGTTGTTATTATTCATTAGGTTGAAAAAAGATACGCTTTTGATCGCTCTACATTAATTTGTGATTAAAACAGTAAGTTCAAATATTTCAACGAAACAAAGAGTGACCCTTTAGCTCAAAATAAACAACTATGCTAGATTAATTGTGTTTAAAATAGATATCTAGTAAAATAACATTCCTATATTGAAGTTAATACGAAAACTGTAATACACATATGCAATGTTTTATGTCAAAAAGAGATTTAAAATACTTATTCGTTAGATTCTCCCAAAACTCAACTGATATAGGCCTACTCACCAAAAGTAACGTTAAACGTATGGTGGATATACTTTTATTTTAAAATTAAATTAAATTAATTTAAATTAAGTTACTTTTATTAAATTAGTTACTTAATTATTCTTTTTTATACAACATAAATAACATTTTTATCCCACGTTTTAATGTAGAACAATAATTTAAATATATAATCGTAAATATTCTTGTATTACCATCGGTATTATTAACAGATATACATACAAAAATATACTTGTCTGAATTTGGAGTTCCACATTACACTTGGAAGCTTTGCGGAGAGTAAGCGAGTTTTGAATTTTTGCTGAAGGATGAAAGCCATCAGCATATGTGACCAATGTGGTCGCAGATGTAGAGATTTGTGTTATTTTATTGTCTACTAGCATTTAAAACATTGACATGCATAAAATAGATGGTAACCAGGAAAATCAACCCCGAATAGTGTGTAGGCTCTTAAGTATATATATATTAATAGGCAAGCATGTTTCGTTCCCTCCTTTTTTTCTCAGCTCCTGTGCATCGTAGGAGAAATCCACGCATACCATTAGAAAGGTATTGTGCTGTAGATGAGCAGAATCCTTTACTTCTTGGGTTCAGATCAACTGAAATTTTGATTGAATTTCGATCAGGAGGTGATCTCTAGTATAAATAAAAAAGATTAAAAAAAACACAACATATGCATATAAGGAAGATCTGTGTGTTTATACTGGATCTACGTTGGTATGTGTATAGAAATTGAAAGCACGCAGTCATGAACCATTAATGCAGCCGAATAAAAATATTGCCCTCACCTGCAACGAGCGCTCACGTATGGATTATCCTTATCATGGCCGCTGGACCGCACTGTAAACATTATAAACATGCATCTTTATGTATTCATAATATGTTTATTTGTAGGACTCGCCATCTTCAAAGAAAATAATACTCGAGAGAAATTCCTAAAAACATTTTTATGACAAAATTTGTTTATCAAACTATGAAAATCAAGTGTAATTAAAATTAACTATTGTGTACTTCAAAAACTTTTTCCATCAGAATATTACCAAACTAACTTATAATAATAGTAAAGAATTAGTTGGATGAACGGATAGAAGAGGAGTGAATCCTCACACATGACTGTTACAACCTCACTAGAGTGACAAATCCCGATTCCGTTGACCGACGATTACGTTCGCAAGAAGCCTCAGATCGACTTCAAACTTTCACAGTAGATTTTAGCCGTAATTCTTAAGGTCGAGTTCGTTTCTGAAGTTATTCTGTCCAGTAATAAAGTAATTAGACGTAATTTAATTTCCCATAAGAAATGCATTGTGGGCTGTAAATAACGGTGTTTAGGGTGTTTAGGTTACGTTAAACGGTGCTATTTTTGTTTGTTGTCTGACATATAGAAAGCATGTATTATATGAAAACTATATTCTGCCTGTTGTTGTGGAACTAAACCATTTGTTATGTCACGATTAAAAATACAAAATGTAAATGAAAATAAAGTAAACAAACAACTAGAAACAATAACAAAACAAAAGTTTTACCAATGTGCACTTTGTTATATTTTGCAAATTTTCATTTAAAACTTGACGTTGGATGGCAGCTCTTTTATGCCGTACTTGGCTATTTATTACTATCAACTTGTATTATGCACAGTTGTTGAGCTAACTGCAATAATTTTACAATTCTTTTTTTATTGATTTCAGTCGGTGTCTTCATCGTTTAAAACTGACTAATTATTTTACTTATTATTCTTTTATGCTAACGGCATTATATAAGCTGTTACTTAAAAAAAATAAATAACTACCATTTCCGGTTTGTTGTCGTTTCCTCTTCTGTAGAACGTTGTTGAGCCATATCGGATATGGTATTGCGTTCAAGATTGAATAGTTATAACTAGCGATTCCTTATAAACCATTTTACCGTTGTCAAATTTTAATATTGCAAATATTAAATTACTTATTCCTCATTCACTTACAAGTGAATCACTTGTGTTAGTTAATTATTTTTAACAATTTTGTATGACTGCCTACATCTAACTTGCTGAAAGGTAAGTATAGAAGCTTCACCTTTTCTTATTTATTAGCTTATAGTTATTAATTTTTCAGTTTGGTGTGAGCCAATGCCTTTACATTCTGCTTTTATTTGTAATATAAAACGGAAAGCCTATAGGCCTAATGGTTTCTTACTTTGATTGAACAACTTTTTTTACATTTCTATAATCAACTTACTCAAACCAACTTTTTAGGCTTAAGACGTTTTGGATCACGGGATAATTTACAGAGGTGCACCTCATTCTTACATTTTTCAGATTATTATATTTTTTTAGTTGTAATGAACTAGGCCTATAACACATTAATTAAATGATCTTTGCTTTTTCTAATAAATAGAGAACCTTATAGGCTTACAACAAAACCTTTTTTTTTAAAGTCAATGTGTTTGGTATTGGCCTAATTCATCTTAATTTTTTTTAGGTCACGCCCCCACCTGATCTAGGCCCAGACCTAAACTCCTAAACTTTCCCATTTTGTTGAAAATTTGCTAAAACTTATAACTTGCCTTAAGTTATTTAAAAGGTAAATTTAATAGTGTAAGGGAAGAAGCCTATAATTTTTACTACTTTATATGGAATAGGCCTACATGTGATAGGCTTGCACCTACACCTACAGAAGTAAGTTATTTCTCTTTTTCCGTACAAGAGTTTTCCAATGTTTCTTTGACTTTTTAATTTTACTTGCCTTGAGCTTATTTGCTGTCCAACACTTTATTTCACGTACCGTATTTAGGCTTATAAAACGGCAAAACTTCTTTAAATCCTACTCCATCATTATTTTATAACACATGTCAAATTATCATATGTTATTTATTTATTTTTTTTGTTTATGTTAAAATAGTTAGTTGATATCTAGCTTAGATTGAATAAATATGGTTATGTTTTTGAAAGTAATTTGATTTAAACAGACATAGCGCAGTCTTGAAGAACTACTGAATAATTCAACCGGATCAAGATCACAACAACGTCCTGGCACAACAAAGCCAGCTATAAGTGGATAGGGCTTGGTGCTATAGATGTGGAGGAGTCCACAACGGCATTCATCTATGCCCAGCACTAGGAAAAATTTTTAAAAAATGTAATAAACCTAATCATTTTTCTAATGTTTGCAGGACTAGGCAATGTAATTACTTAGATAGGCTTGACAACCCAGATGAAGAAAAACCTTTTGATGAATCAAACATCAATAGCCTTTGTGTTGTTGATTGTATAAAAAATAAAAATGTAAGTACAAAACACTTACTGTTGAAGGTAAAAAGATCAAGTTCAAACTTGATAGTGGGGCCGATGTCAACGTGTTGCCTTACCATTATTTTAAAGATCTAAAATGTCTTGCAAAGTAAAATCATGCAATACCACATTACAGTCATTCGGATGGTTTAGTATTAAGCCGTGGGGTATTTTTGACGGGCAAATCGAAACAGATGATAAGATTGATGTAGAAACCTTTTTGATTGTAAAAAAATGAAAATACAGTTCCTACAGGGTGAGTTTCTTAAAGTGATCCAATAGCTAACTTTTTTATTTTAAATTTGACAGTATACTTCTTATGGGGGACCCCCTTTACTTTTTTATTCTGGTTTCAGATATGTATTTCACTTTTCAAAAATTCCCGCCATTTTTCCAATATGGCGGCCAACTTAAAAATTTCTTATGGAACACCCTACATTTTATGGTGTTTTTGAAATTTCCATGTTATTTTAAGACTTTTTTATTCTTTGTCATTTTTCTCTAAACCTAACGGTTAGGGAGCTAGAGGCAATTGAAGTTCATTTTTAGTTCCATAAGAATAACATGGGGCAAACTTTATCTGTCCATATCTCTGAAACCATTGATAAAAATAAAAAATACTCAAGAATAAAAATGTCTTAAATTGATGTTTTAAGAACATTTCACTAATAAAAATGATCATTTACGCATAAATTAACTTCTTTCCAATATGGCGGACAAAATATAAAATTTGCAAAAAAAGTTTTTTTATTATGAAAAAAAGTGTTTTTAAAACATCAATTTAAGACATTTTTATTCTTGAGTATTTTTTATTTTTATCAATGGTTTCAGAGATATGGGCAGATAAAGTTTGCCCCATGTTATTCTTATGGAACTAAAAATGAACTTCAATTGCCTCTAGCTCCCTAACCGTTAGGTTTAGAGAAAAATGACAAAGAATAAAAAAGTCTTAAAATAACATGGAAATTTCAAAAACACCATAAAATGTAGGGTGTTCCATAAGAAATTTTTAAGTTGGCCGCCATATTGGAAAAATGGCGGGAATTTTTGAAAAGTGAAATACATATCTGAAACCAGAATAAAAAAGTAAAGGGGGTCCCCCATAAGAAGTATACTGTCAAATTTAAAATAAAAAAGTTAGCTATTGGATCACTTTAAGAAACTCACCCTGTATATTAGGACTTCAGACTTGTATTAAACTTAATTTGTTAAGGCGTATTGACAGTGTGTGTATAATGAAGAAGACAAAACATAACTAGAAAATGAGAAACAATCAATTTTTGAGAAAAATAAAGATGTTTTTGAAAGGTTAGGTTGTTTTCCTGATAAGTGCAAAATAAAAATAAGGGTATGAAATGGCGAAACGCTATATTTATCAGAAGGAATACACGAACTTGTGTAAAAGCCCAAACTCAAGAGGGAGATGTATATCACATGTCAAATTATCATATGTTATTTATTTATTATTGTTTTTGTTTTTAAAACAGTTAGTTGTTATCTAGCTTAAATTGAATAAATATGGTTGTTTTTTAAAGTAATTTTATTTAAATAGACGATTATTATCTGTTTGGAATTTTTATATTGCGGTTAAGATTTTTCAATGGAAACAATCAAATCAACAACATATTGAGATGAGAATGTATTGTAAAAATTGAACCTAACCATATAACTGTAAAACATTTCGACAATGGTTTTCTTGAAACATGCAATACTCCCCATCGCAGCAGACCTGCGTACTCAGCGAATTTCCAAATTAGTAATATTAATTTACACTAGAGGAACCTGTAAACAAATTTCCATTACGTCCTAATAAATAGGAAAATAAATGTCTATTCTCCTTCCGATAAGTATAAGGAAAAAGTATGCAGGTATGTTGCCATGGGTAGCATACCTATGTAAAAACACTAAAAGTAGGTTTTTAGCATTGAAAAAATTATTTCGGCCATATCAAGCCATATACTAAATTCATCAATATCTGTTTATCTGTACATTGCTAAAGAAGTTTGCCTATTCTACATCTATACTTATTTAATACGCTAAGGGTTTTTTTTTTTTGTCTTGAGAACTCCTCCTACAATTTTAACCGATTTTCAAGTTTTTGATGTCGTTGGATAGGGCTTGGTCTGTAGTTGTTTCGGCCAAAAATTGATGAGTAGCCTATCGGACTGAAAATAAAGGCGCTATCCAAAATTGAAATCCGAAAATTTCCCATTTAAATAACATTGGGATTGAATAAAGCATTTTAAACATCTGTTAATAATCAGCTGTAAATACGTGTAGTTTTGGTAATGAAAGATATTCACAATATTGGATTGGTCGGATGTCATTAATTTAGAGCTCAAAGTAACATTTTTTTGTATGAAAATAAACTGCTCGATTTCAAACAACACGTATATTAGTTTAATTAAAATGGGAAAAGATTATGCAGATTTGCTGCCATGATAAGCACAAAAACCAAGATTTTTTTACCATTAATGGATGAATTTCAACCAAATGATGCTAAATACAGATAGTTTCATCCAAAAATATTAGTTAATAAGTGAAACTAGAGATCGCCTCCTGATCGAAATTCGATCAAAACTTCAGTTGATCTGGCCCCAAGGAGCTTAAAAACATTTTAGAACTAAAACATCTGTTCTTCCTAATTTTCTAGCAGCTGCTTTTATAACAGCTGTCTAATGATCCATTCAATTCTTCTTTCTCCATAAGATTAACATTGGAACTTTGAAAGCCTGTGGGGCGTAGCCCTGGAGTCTGATGTAAATTAGAATGCGATTCTGCTAATCTACAGGACTATACCTTTCTTACGGTATGCTCGGACTTACTAAAGGAGGAAATGAAACATGCTTGCGTATTAATATATAGATTAACACATCCTTGTTTTCCATAAGATTAACATTGGAGAACCAAAATACAATGTACTGTCTTTAGACTTTTTATTATCTCGGCAACCAATGGAGATACAGCAAAGCTTCAAAATGCTATACTGTGTATTTTTAGGAAAAAATCTGGCATTGAAATCTTAATTGTAGTTTGTAACTATTTATTACTTTTATTATAATAGTATTATTTATAAAATAGAAATATTATCGCAAAATCTTAATCAAAACCAAACCATAAACAGTAACTATGGAGTAGAAAACTTTGGCCGGATTTGATGGCTTATACTGTATTCAATAAAAAATCTTAATTTTTAATATATACATGTCATTGATGAATTTACAATGAGTGAAGCACCTACACTTACTAAATTTATATAGGTACCATGTTCCAAATTGAGCATACCAACTTTTGTCAAAATATATTCTCCTAATTTAATCAGATGCCAAGATTGAAAAGAAAGTCCAAGTCACAAATTATCGAAGAAATACGTAAAAAGATGAAAATTATTAATTAAGTCGCCAGGCAAGATGAAGCTTTTATTTTAAGACATGAGTGAGTTTTTTGATAAAAAACACTATATTTTCAACTATTTAAGAGCTTACATCAATTGCATATAATAAATAATAGTTTACCTTAATATACCAAGTACCTTAACTGTTTAAGGGTTAGGCCTATATAAAAGCTGGTTTATTTTTTAAAGTCCTACTTCTTAAAAGGTAACATGGAATAAAAAAAAGAAAATAAATAAAGTTATTTGCTTATTTATCTAAATCAAATTAATTATAGGATATCAGTTCTAGATGAAATAAATACTAATTACATTTCAATTTACTTAATTACATTACAACTTATGGGAGCACTTAAGTGGTACTAAATTTTTCTGTTACTACATTAAAGGTTTCTATTTCTAATTTATTTTGCAGATCACTTGAGGCCCAAGTTGCCCCAGATACTTCGCCAAAGTATAACCAATTCCAAAAAGAATTTGAAGACAATATGCGTAAAGTGCAAAAACATTATTGTAAAAATTGTAATCGGGCATACTTTGGATCAAAACAAAAATCTTGCAAAAAGAATTGTCAAAGATTTACTCCACAGAATAATATGGACCCAGGAATAGTACCCCCTGAACTAAGCGACCTGACCTATTTAGAAAAACAACTTATAGCACGGATCCATCAAGTTATAAGTGTATATAGAATAAAGGGCCACCAATTAGGGTACCGTGGAGATATTATAAACTTCCCGCAGGATATAAAAACCTTTGCATCATGTTTTCCACATAGAATTAACGATGTTACATCAGTATTGGCAGTAAGAATGAAAAATGGACAGGACAGTATTAAAACTTTTGTTGATTTCCACGTTAGAGCCATGAATGTAAAAGAGGCTCTAGAGTGGTTAAAAACCAACAACCCTTACTATCATGACATTGTCATCAGTGATGAAAATTTATCTTTACTGCCTTAAGATGTCTGATAGTATTGAAGCAATATTGCAAAATGATGAGGATGACATTGATGAAAGCTTAGATCAGGTATGCTAAAATTTATGTAGATATCCTACACAGACGTTTGACGTATACATGACCAAAGATTTTCTACAGATAAATACTACTTCCGCAGATTTGTTGGTATTTTTTTGCCGTTCATCCCCATACGCGCAGAATAAGCGTACTCCTAGTAGTAGGGGCGTAAAATATTAAGCCAAAGTTTACAACAACCTGTGTTCCTAATTTTTAAACGATCAGAACAAATTAATAAAATGTTGTCAATAAAGTAATTAGAAAGAGGATGTAGTTTAATAGTTAATTATTGGAAGAAAGACGAGTGGCATACATATGCTGAGGTAACAACCCTGACACAGTTAATGCGGTCATATCAGTAAACGCCCACTACAGTACACGTGTCATGTGAAGTGTGATGGACAGTGACAGTGACAGTGGCTTACAAACAGTGTGATATAACATGTGACGTCACGGAGGGAGTAATGAATTGAGGCTTGTACTGACACTGCACTGCAGGTCCGTGGACCCGGCATGGATAAATCACAGAGAAATGTCATCCATACCATAAGTGTTTAGCAATTGTTTAAGCTTTACACATTTTACCAATTACAAAAGCTGAATGAGGGCAGGACTGTAAAGAACATATGAACAAAAGAAGGACTGTTTCATTCCTTTGATGTTGGAAATTGCCGCTTTTGAGTCAGGCCGGTGACGTAATCAATCTGATGTCCATAAGAATAACATGTACCAGCTGATCAGGCTAGCGACGTTTTGAGTACTAATTTTTACATCATTTTACCCGCTAATGAAACAGCCCTTGTCTATTAAATTACAGCAGTTTTCCCCTTACAGCAGTTTTCCCCTTACAGCGGTTTTCCCCAGTCCTGGAATGAGGGTATGTTCCCTCTATGCTAATGAGTTGTTTATTTGTTGTAGTTGACAACATTGATGTGTTTCACAGTAGGCGATTCAACTCCATTAAGACCCGGTGGGGTCTAAAATAAAGTGAAAATGTTTCCAAGTACTTTCTGCAAAGTACTTATTTGTTTTGAGAGTTTTAGAGGAGTTTAAGAACATTTTACTTCCTTACCATCCTTAGTAATAAGCTAAATATTTAAACAATAATTTTTGTTTTTTAATAACTGTAATTGACAAAATATTAAATAGTAAAATGTGCGTTAGTCAAATATTACACGTTTTTAAGAAACGTCCCTTAACATAAATTGTCACAAGTGAACTCAAAAGCGAACGTTAAATCCTTAGAAGGATTTGTGTTTGACATGAAACATTGCGTTGACATTAAATGTTTCTTCTCATAGATCAACTTGAAAGTCAACCCGAGTGACAAAGCAGCGCGAGAAATTGTGTAGTGGCTTCATTCCACATTGGAGGATGCCGATTATCCCATTGGAGTGAAACGACGTTTATTTGTCTGTGACATCTATTTGTTGGGGGCTTTGATTTCTGACAGGATGATTCATAGTTTACTTAAGAATTTCTTTACTAACGCGTCGATAAAGAACAAGAACTGATTAGTTTGTAATGAATAAAAACAAAGAGTAGGCTACTTAAACCAGTGAGCAATAGTGCGTGGAACAAACGACATATTACGTAGAGATCTTTCACTTCCGGATACCAGCACCAAACTTTGGGAATTGATTAAACACATGTAAAAGAGTAAAAATCTGACGGGAGGGAAACTTAAATATAATGACGTCACGAGCAGTGACGTCAATATGGCAGCTCAGCCAATTACAATAATGTCGCATATCTCGGAAACCCCTTAACCGATTTTGACTATTGACATCTTTTTTGAAAGGTCTAATCATGATCTATAATAAAGGTTATTACACTTTTAGCGGTAAAAAACAACCGTTTTTTAGTATTTTGTAAAATATCAATTTTTATAAGTATTTGCAATTTTAGCGAATTTCCCACAGGGAAGAAGCAATTGCCGTATGTGTTATGGTAAGACATAAGCCCGGGACCATGTTACTTTTTCATTTTGAGGTGCCCATTGACGAAAAATAATAGTCATTAAAATTTATATATGCCTACATATGTAGGCCCTATGTATGTATGAATGTATGTATGTATGTGTCCCTAGACACGAGAACTCTTGTTAAACCGTCCGATGAAGACCAAACTTAATAGAGATGTGTGATCGTACGTTTATTTGTATGAGTTCGTAAACCAGATATATTGACCTACCGGAAGGGGTAGTGTTAGGGGGTTTTTACCCCAAAAGTGGATTTTTTGCATTTTTCACATCTAATTTAAAAAAATTTTAAGTTTTGATTTTTATTACTGGATTTAGCTAAAAAAACACACAATTAAGTATTTTGCAGCTTTGCTCTATCCCCATTGGTTACCGAGATATTGAAAAGTCTAAAGACAGTACATTGTATTTTGGGGCTCCGATGTTAATCTTAAGGAGGAAAAAGAATGTTTTAATATTTCACTTATTAACCAATATATTTTGACGAAACTTGGTATTTAGCTTTATTTGGTTGAGATCCATCCATTTATGGTAAAAAAATCTTGGTTTTTTGTACTTATCATGGCAACAACCTGCATACTCTTAATCACATGGAGAATATTGAGTTAGGTCGCCATTTCAATTAAGGTATTAAGGGATTAAGTTATTAAGGTATTAATAGGATAATAATAATAATAATATTAATAATTAATAATAATAGTATTTTTTCCTAATATTACTAATTTGAAAATTCGCTGAGTACGCATGTCTGCCACGGAGGGGTATTATGTATGTAAATTAAGTTTAATAATAATACAAGATAAAATTAAGGATATTATTATTGTTAACATATATTTTATGCAAATATATCCAGCTACCTATATGTTTATTCTTGAACAATGACCTTCACAAGTACATAATAGAGTTTAACCACACAGCGTCACTTATTACGTTCCTTACACTTAAATGGAAGAAAATCTAGACAGTGTACACTAAGGTCTGGAACATGAAATATATGTTAACAATAATAATATCCCTAAATTTAGCTTGTATTGTTATTAAACTTAATTTACATACATAATACCCCTCCGTCGCAGCAGATATGCGTACTCAGCAAATATCCAAATTAGTAATATTAATTTAGAGCAGATGAACCTGTGAACAAAATTTCATCACGTGCTCATAAATAGGAAAATAAATGTCTATTATCCCTACAATAAAAATAGGGAAAGAGTATGCAGGTTTGATGCCATGGGGAACACTGAAAGTAGGTAATTTTAGTTTAAAAAATTATTTTGACCATATGAAGCCATATACTAAGTTTCATCATTATCTGTCCATAAATAAATTAGTTTGCCTATTCTCCATGTGATTAAGAGTATGCAGGTTGTTGCCATGATAAGTACAAAAAACCAAGATTTTTTTTACCATAAATGGATGGATCTCAACCAAATGAAGCTAAATACCAAGTTTCGTCAAAATATATTGGTTAATAAGTGAAATATTAACACATTCTTTTTCCTCCTTAAGATTAACATCGGAGCCCCAAAATACAATGTACTGTCTTTAGACTTTTTAATATCTCGGTAACCAATGGAGATAGAGCAAAGCTGCAAAATACTTAATTGTGTGTTTTTTTAGCTAAATCCAGTAACGAAAATAAAAATTTAAAATTTTTTTTAAAATTAGATGTGAAAAATGCAAAAAATCTACTTTTGGGGTAAAAACCCCCTAACACTACCCCTTCCGGTAGGTCAATATATCTGGTTTACGAACTCATCCAAATAAACGTACGATCACACATCTCTATTAAGTTTGGTCTTCATCGGACGGTTTTAACAAGAGTTCTCGTGTCTTGGGACACATACATACATACATTCATACATACATACGTATGTATTTATATATACATACATATGTAGGCATATATAAATTTTAATGACTATTATTGTTCATCAATGGGCACCTCAAATGAAAAAGTAACATGGTCCCGGGCTTATGTCTTACCATAACACGTACGGCAATTGCTTCTTCCCTGTGGGAAATTCGCTAAAATTGCAAATACTTATAAAAATTAATATTTTACAAAATACTCAAAAACGGTTGTTTTTACCGCTAAAAGGGTAATAACCTTTATTATAGATCATGATTAGACCTTTCAAATAAGATGTCAATAGTCAAAATCGGTTAAGGGGTTTGCGAGATATAGTACATTATTGTAATTGGCTGAGCGGCCATATTGATGACGTCACTGCTCGTGACGTCATTATATTTAAGTTTTCCTCCTGGCAGATTTTTACTCTTTTTCATGTGTGTAGTCAATTCCCAAAGTTTGGTGCTGGTATCCGGAAGTGAAAGATTTTTACACTTCAAGCACCACACACTACAAGCGAAATAAGTCTTAGAAAAGGTTAAATCATCACAGAATTTTTACAATTTCTTTATTCAAATCTATAACAAAATAAAATATATGATACTCGAAACAATGTACACATAGGCTGATAAAATTATGCAGTGCCTAACTGTTCTAAAAACATTCCTCAAGTTACAGGTGTGTTTCACAATGTAAAATTATGAATTTTTTATACACTTGGAAAATACTTCCAAACGATCTTATAGCATTAGTTGAAGTGCATTTTCAACACAGTTATATGTAAAACCGTAAACTTTTAGTCAAATAAAAATGATCTAAAGTCTAATATTTTCCAAGGAAAAAGTTGTTTTGCAGTACAATAGGAGAAACAAACTCTTAAACACTTTCTTAAAACGAACAAACTTGGAAACAGCGACTTTGAAGCTATTGTCTGTTGTTTAGACAATAAAATTTACTTCTTTTAAACATCAAACACTTTTAAAAAGGCTTCCATAGCTTCGTGGTTATTTACATTTTGTTAGTTACTTACTTTTAATCACACCATTCTTTTAGTAATTTCGTTTTTCTTTGAACCTTGATCGAAGGAATAAGTGTAATTAAATAGTTTTAAGTTTTGTGCTTTAAAATCTAAAAGATAAACATTTTAAGATGTGGACAAAAAGCACTAGTCAATATTTTTGTATTTGTCCCTTAGAGTAAAACCAGTACGAGATTATAACCAAACCAAGATACAGTATTCATGTTAAGAGAAAAATAATTATCCTATTTTTCATCATAAAGATCGAAGAACAGCCATTTTCTTGTCTGTAATTAACCCGAAAAGTTGACGTTTATTGTAGCCTTTTAAAAACTCCGAAAAAAAAAAATCTGTTCATTTTCCGTGTACCAACCTCAAACGTTATGTTATTCTTAGTAAAAATCTTACTAATGGAAAACAAATAAGGGCAATGTGAACAAGAAACTACTTGCAGACTACATTTAAATACGCTAATTTGATATTTTATAAATTTGTCTTTTACCGGATGTCCCAGACCATCCGTATACACACCTTTCAAAATTTAAATAACACATATACATATTTCAGAAAAAAATCTTGCCGTTATGGATAAACCATCTACGCTCTATCGGGGATTGAGACTTTTGATTGATATTTTATTTAATTTCGTGTGCTTCTACTCCAGAGGCATTTTATAACGTTTTGACTGGAAACGGTCCAAACCCCGGTCTTGTTAATATTTAACATGAATATTAGTTATATAAATAGCATTCTTACGTAATAGCCCAATGACTTATGGCAACTGGGTCCAGAATCAAATCTTAAAAATCTCTACTAACTATTCTCAGGATCGAACTGGCAACATTTGGATTCAAAGGCGAGCACTATAACCACTCAGCTACCCAGTCAATATACAACTTTCTACCTTTAAAATATCAAAACGAGCATATTATTTTATAATAACCAAAATAATAATATAGGTCTACAAAATTATTCTAGCCATCCTAATCCATCCAACCAATGAGATTAATTCTTTAATAAAAATACAATCGTAGTGCCATCTGTGTTTTGAGTTCGGTGTTCTCACTTCCCCAAGGATGCCTCTACTTATTTGGTTCTGTATAAATTGACCATACTGAGTGCTATAAACATTATCCATCATTCGATGTAAAACACTGTGGCTAAATAAATGCTGCTGCACTTCAGGCCGTGTGAGATTCAAGACTCAGGTAGAGATGATGGTGAGGTAGGATATTTTGCTGCGGAATGTATTACTTTGAATTACTCGTAATAATAATAATCCTTTAACTTATTATACGAGTAATAATATAATTTCTACACGTGCAGGTTAAGTGCATGTAAATGCACCAGCCATCATCGTGGACTACATGCCGCAGTAAGCATGTCTATTGACTGGTTAAGCTTCTAATCCCTCTGCAGCAGTACAGTACATGCCATGTCCGTTGTGTACTTGGATCTTGTAAGCTTACGTTGAACAATACACGTACGATGTGAAGTTTTGCTTAACGTTAGTGTGCATTATTGGGGATATGTTTTCTGTTAATAGTTTGAACGATCAAATACTATAAACATTTGATAAAAGTTACAGCTTCGGTCTCTGCAGATATTAAAAATTATGAAAAAGGTTAAAGCAGAAAATAAAACTTTTGTTTAGTTTATGTTTATAAGTAAAACAGTATATCACGTGTGGTTATAACTTTGAATATTTTAACAAAACAATGAGTGGCGATGTAGCTTGTAAAAAAATTCAACATTGGTTAGTGGTATCAAAAAATTGGTTTATAACCTGAATTTAAATAGATTTCTTAAAAAATTGACATTTATAATTTGGTGAGTACGTTAATTTTTGGTGCTGATGCTAACAACTGATTTTGAAAATTTTGTTTTAAGCCAACATTTGAAATTAAAATATCCGGCAATCAAGGATTGTAATGTATTAAGTCTCTTACAACTTAAACTATTATTTATACCCACAAGTTATGCCCACAAGTTAACTGTCTAGTTGGTACTTAATTTTTTTAAATAGTAGAATGTTTTTATAAAGTTAAATAGATTTTATTTCACGTTTTAAATTAAAAAAACATATTTGAATGTATAATCCTATTTCTACATTTTAAAGATTATCAATCGATCGATATTATTTAAAGATTATTCTGGAAAAAATTTAACAGAAATCAGATGCCACATTACGCTAAGCAGCTTTGCAGAAAGCAAGTGAGTTTTGAATTTTGACGGAGGATGAAAGCCCTTAGAATCTCACAGATATTGAGATTTGCGTTATTTTCATTGTCTGACTACCAGCATTTCAAGCATTCCTGTTTATGTAAGAGAAAGTATTTCAGAAAAGTCAACACCAAAAGTACGTACCTCTTTAAAAGAAAAACATTAGATAAGGAAGGACCCAATCTTTTGTGATGCATTTACACTACACTGGATATATGTAAGCTGGTATGTGTATGATGATGCTTGTAGCCATCGAAAAACGCTTTCCAAACAAAATCATTCAACTCAACTGCAACGAGTAAAGGAGTGTGGCTCGATGTATGTTTGACCCCCCCCCCCCCCACATTCTTACGGTGCTCTTACATTAAATGAGTGCAAGCTGAAACAAATTAACCTTCCTAATAACTTTCCCCGTAGGATTTGCCATCATCTATAGGAAAGGATATAAGTATATACGAAACAAATTCCATAAATATATTTTTAGAACAAAGTTTGCGTGTAGGAGAATGTAAATAATAGAACAAATTTAAGAGGAATTTCCTAGAAAGGCACTTAAGAATTGAGGATGTGGCTTAATGCGCGGAAATGGAAGAGAGAGACGGGACGGGTAAGATACGGTACTGTGTTGCTTATTTTAACCTATGTAACCTGCATTCCTTGAAGGCGAAATGTTATTCAAAAGTTTCATTTCTACTTTATTAAGTTTTAAAAGTAGGAAATTAATTAAATATTTACAATTTACTGAAAATTTGTTTTAATTATTATTTGGATTAATTATTTCATTAACATTGTTTTTCAGTAAGTTATTCACTTTTTTTGTAAATTATTTAAATAATTAGAAATAATTAGAATCTTTCTTATTCTAAATACTAGACTGTACATCATGTATTTGCCGGTTTTTTTTCTGTTAGGGATGGGAAAATATTTACTGAATTTGGCAAGTGTTTCTTTTTACAATTTACTGATATTTTGTAAATGAAACACATTTGTTATTTAGTAGGTGATTTTATAATATAAAAATCAATGTTGTTCTATGAATTCAAATAGGCACTGTTTGGATACAATGCTCGAACAAAATTAGTTCCTTAAAACTCAACAACAAACTTGAGTGTTTGACTTATAATATGGGGTATGATTAAGTATGAACTGATATGATAAATGTATGAACTGTACGACCTATAATAATGTGGGTACGCTACAATCCTACAAGGACAGATTTAACAAAAGACAAATTAAACTCAATATGGTTTAAATTAACATTGAAAAAACACATTTTTCTTTAACTTGTTATTTAAGTTTGGACAATTGACTCTTTAAATTTATTCAGAGAAAGCTCATGCTAATAAGTTAAACTTAGTTTACTATAATTTTCGTTCAAGATGAAGTATATATTTTACTTATCTCACTCGAGCAGATTCATCGTCTTGCCTCCTAACTTTTTGTATCAAGTTTATAATTACTTCTGCTGGGAATGAATACATGACTCGGAAGACTTTTCTTGTTTGAAAGTTGGTACACCCTATTTCTCCGCAAGAAAATTAGGATTCTTCTTTAGCAATAGTCGTTATTTTACATTATTCGACTAATTTCAACTTAGTCCGATACCATGACATTTTTGTAAAATAATTTTAAAATAAACCACAGCTATTCTGACATTTTGAATTATAACTTGAAATCCCTGCCGAATAAAATCAAAAATGTGTTGAAATAATACATTTCATTCAAAGTACTATGTTAATGTGGGAAAGTTACAGTTCGATAACTTGTTACAACAGTTCTGTGCTCCATAACATTTCAAAACATATTACAAATGTATAGAATAAAATTCGTAGTTTACCCTGTTTATAAAATTAACTAATTTAATATATCGAATGAATTAAAGAATGGAATTATATTTTATGATGCCATAATGTATGGTCAATTAATACAAATGTGTATAGGCCTACCATGTCAAATATATTCGAAAATTGAAACCAATCGTATTTATTCACAATGCATGTATAATTAATCATCAAAGGTTTGAAATAAATAACCAAAGGGTAAAATTTATTTATCCATGCGGTACAATTCATAAAACGTTTAATTAAGCCTATTGTTACTGAAGCGTAGGGTTCAATTCATTAAATGAGGTTTAATATAATATTTAAAGATTATTTCACACTGCTGCTAATATATTTGAGATTAAATCCGAATATAACACTGGTAAATAGGAGATTGTTTCGTCTGAAAATGGATATAAGAATGTAAGAAAAATAAAGCCAAGGAGTCATTTAGTTATATTATAGAATGGGTGTATACAGGGTGATAATCTCTTCCGAAACTACATGTGGTGATTCCTTGTACCTAATGAACAAAAAATATGCTGGGGAACACATATGTCCTAAAATGCTTCGTTAAGCCGCTAGCCGCCATTTTGTTTTTACATTTAATAATTTTTATTTGTGTAACAGGGGTGTATAGTTTAAATTATGCATGAACCCTTGTCACACCGATGTTCATTTCCGGAAAACAAATTTCCGATGTTTTTTTTCTTTTCAAAATGGCGGCCATTTTCAGTTTTTAAACTCAAATATCTCAAACCCCTTAAATTATTAAAAAAAAACTTTTCGAGTAACATAAAAGTTAACAATATAAATTATCTAACTAATGATACCAAGTTTGTAAGGATGTAATAACAAGCAATGGAGTTATGGCCATTTTTGGCACAAAAACATCGATTTTTCATGATAAATCGTGCAAATTAAGGTAATTTTAATCGAAATAACTCCGTTATTTATTGTCATATCCTTACAAATTTGGTATTATTGATTAGATAATTTAATTTGTCAACTTCTTTGTTATCTGAAAATTGTGTATGAAATTTGCCAGTTTTGAGATATTTGAGTTTAAAAACTTAAAATGGCTGCCATTTTGAAAATACACATCGGAATTCTTTTCCGGGAATGAAAATAAGCGATGAAGGTTCATGCGAGATTAAACATAATACACCCCATCCTTTATTGAAATAAATATTATTAAGTGTAAAAAAAAAAATAGTGGCTAGCGGCTTAAGGAAGCATTTTAGGACATATGTTCCCATGGTTTTTTGTATTCATGCTGTTCCCAGCAATCACCACAAGGGATTTTCGAAAGAGAGTTTTCAAACACCGGTATAAACAAACACGTTCATTTATGAAAGATCACGCATCATCAGGAATTATTGAAGCTTATGTTTAAACTATCTTATGGTGAGAAGAATATTCAACTCAGCCCAGACTTTAAAATATGTTAATTAACTTCCTCATTATATGACAGTATGGAAACAAGCAGATATTAGTAATTTAAAATTTAATCCATATAGAAAATCAATGAAGTAGATAGTTGTGTTCTACCCTACGTAACGGAATAAGTTGTCAAACTGTTTCTTAATCAATTAAAACGCACACAAAACCATTCCTAATTAAAATCCGATCAGCGTGTAATCCTACTCGTGCATGATTGATGGGTAGCGAACAGTAAGCTGTTTAGATTCTCAACACTACCATCGCCCCCTCTCTACTCTCAACCTCCCTCCATTCAACACTGTGGTGGTGCCAATTAAACATCAACGTGTTGCAATTAGTAACCAATTAATTTTGCTTTAATATATATATATCCCTTAGCGCTTCCAATATTGTGTTCAGTATAGGATAAATAATTGACATTTTTGCTTTTTACTACATAGATGTTTTTACAGGCCTACTAGTTTTGATTACGTCAGATGTAAATGAAACCTTAACAGGTAAAACAAATTTATGCTGTGAAATACCCTATTAAATTTTGATGGACAGAAAACATAATTATTCTCTCTTTTATCACAGATGTTGTTGTATAATCTCGAGATTTTACTTTGGTAAAGGACAACTGTTGAGAATTTTATCAGAAATTGTTTTAGTACTTGCTGAAGCCTTGACACCTATTTTTAATATTAAAAACTCAAAAAATTTGGAGATGATTGCTTGTAGATGTCAATTTTTCTTTCTTGTCCTAAACCGGTTTCTGATCAATGACAATCCATCTTCAGTCTTCAATAATCCTAATACTAATTTTCTTATTAGGCCTACCTATACTATAGCACACATTCGTGATTGTCGACAGTTTAAAAGACCAAAAGTCACATTATTACAAAAACACAAGGTAGTAAAAGATAGTAGTTCTACTGGTTTCGTATGATGCGGACCATTAGGCCTACATAATGTGCATGAAAACCCGTCCGCGGAGAGGAAGTTTATTGTTAAATGTTCGTGTATTTTTGTAATAATGTGGTTTTGTGTTTTTAAACTGTCGACAATCATGAATGTGTGCTATAGTATATGTAATAAGAAAATTAGAATGAGGATTATTGAAGACTGAAGATGGATCGTCATTGATCTGAAACCATAATAAGAAAAGAAAGAAAAACTATAAATTAATTGTAAACCATTTTTAATAAAATGATTCGATGATATTATATTTGTTTTTGGAAAAGTTCATCTTAAAAATATGTAGGCTAGGTTTAAGATACGGTAACCTATGGACTTTCCTAAAGTCATTCGAGATACAAAATAGTTTATTTAATGTATTGTTGGCGACACATTAATGTAATAAAAGGTATAGTAAAACTTGTTGTTGGAAACCTTAACAAATTAACTACCAGTGAAAGTAGTTAAACAATCGATTATACGATCGTCATAGTTTGAGGAAGTGATTTTGAAACTGGTATATAAGGAGGCATTTCAGGGTATTCTTGCTATTCTCGGTTACCTTTGATCCTTACCGGAAGATTTAATTAGCAAAGTTATCAGGCGCATTACACTCGGCAAAGCTAAACTCCTCTGGATATTGTATTGCTAACTATTTCATGATAGGAAATTTAATTTGTGGTTAGAAATTAGGGTTGTATTATTTCAATTTCACTTGTTTGGGGAGTTCTATTCTGTCTTTCTAAAATGAAATGAGTTATAACCTCATATTAATAAAGTAACATATAATTCCACTAGTTTATCAATAAGTATTTGCCTTTGCTGAAAATTCCATTAATACTTTTTAACCCAATAAAAACTAAATTGATATACTGTAATTGAAAGACAAAAAAATTTACACTAATAATTTTTCCTCTTAATGTCATTAATAATGTGTGTTATTTCAGTAGTTATAATACAATCTGAAAATATGTCTGAAAATGGCTTGGAACGTTAAAATGCCAATAAAAAATCGGTTTAGGCATTTAAAAAAAGTTAAATAAATTAATTATCAACTGTGCTATATCTTCTATTTATCAACGGGCATCACATACAGAGTATGTTCTCAACTACGAGACAGTTCTAGTCAGATATTATATACAACTAGGGGACCCGTGCAGCGCAATGCGCTGCTTTTAGCCAGAGTACCTCGTGATCAAACCTTGTTCGTTGTAATTTACCGAGTTACTTTCAATGAAAATTAAATCGTAGCAAAAATTCCAATTACACCATATTGGTATTTCATCAATCGAT
The DNA here is from genome assembly GCA_030545055.2 of Neoaliturus tenellus. NCBI lineage: Eukaryota > Metazoa > Arthropoda > Insecta > Hemiptera > Cicadellidae > Neoaliturus > Neoaliturus tenellus. The sequence continues at coordinate 216,493,657 of CM061533.1, forward strand.
CTTCATCAATAATTCTCTAGCTTACCACTGTGATAGTGTTGAGATTTGGTGTTTTTATGTACAAATTAGCTAGGTTTAAGTAATGGTTCTTAGGCCGATTTGTCTTAGAGCCTCTGTCTAAAAACTCACATTAAATTCAGAATAAATTTTCAGATGTTGGATCTAGATAGTTCATCATACAAATAACGTAAATGACAACAGTAAAAAAATTCTGTATGAGCTATGCAGCACTCACTGTGACTGTTTCCTGGTAATGTATGAGTTAGTAGTCGACACAGTGGATAATCCAACATGACTATACTATTTATATAAAAATAAATTAAAATCTACATCTATGTTGGTATGGCACATTTTGGTTTGATGTGGTGTCTATATTTTGGTTTTAATTTTACTTTAAAATACAAACCATTTTTGCAAGAAGTGTGTTACAGGAGGTAAAAAACTTTTAAACGTGGTGTCTTTTAAACAGGAGTTGTAGCATGTGTAGCATTCTGGATTAAATTTGTTAGAATATCACAGTAAACAGTTTATGAAATTTATACAACCTTATACAACCAACTATCCATTTTCTTGGTTCACAGCAGTTTGAAAACTCATGAGCAAAACATTAGATGTTCTATAATTTAAGTTTTGTTATTTTTCGTTGTTGTTTCAATACCATTCTGATAACCCATAAGAAAAAATGAAAAAAAGTCAATAAAATTAATTTCCAAGCTTACTTTTGTTCAGGAAAATTAATTATTTTGATTATAAGCTACCAAACTTATTTTTGTGCCAAAATACCCATAAATACAAAGTTCAAGCAAAATATGCCAGCTACATTTTGAAGAAAATTTAATCCACACAATAGACACTCCTCGTATTAAAATATGGAATTGTGTTGATATTTCAGTAGCAGTTATTCAATTGCTTCTATCCAGCTAGCTTTTAACATGTGTTTTCTGTTTTACTATCAACAGCTGTTTTATTTTGCAATTCAATATAAATTGTTTCCCATGTTAATCTTATGGACAAAAAATAAACTTTGAGAGCTTCCCGTGGGCTTCAGAATTAAAATATCAAAAATCTAAAACCTTATTGCAAAACTACGAACTGAGACCATTCTTTTGACACCTCAAACTTTAAAATTGGTCCAGAAATAAGGGAGGAGTAGTATTAACAAAAAAAGGGCATCGCGTATTATATATATAGAATAGATAGTGGAAACATCTCACTTAGACAAATCTTAACTTTGAATTCAAGCGCAAATGTTAAATCCTTAGAAGGATTTGTGTTTGACATGAAACATTGCGTTGACATCAAATGTTTCATCTCATAGATCAACTTGAAAGTCAACCCGAGTGGCAAAGCAGCGCGAGAAATTGTGTAGTGGCTTGGTAACACGCAAGAGAATGACGTCGTTCGTCCCAGCGGAGTGAAATTACGTTTAGTTGTCTGTGACATCTATTTGTTGGATAGCTTTGATTCCTGACAGTGACAGGAAAATTCAGAGTTTACTTTAGGGTCTCACAAGTCAACAGACGTTCACTCGTTAGTTTTAAAGAAATAAAAACCATATCTAATCAAGTGAACAAAATAACAAGTCTTGATGAAAGTTACACCACAACAAAAATACGACCCTTGTTTGATTGTTGTGATGTAACTTAATTTTTAATACGTTACTGGGCAGCACCCAGCTGTTATAAAGACCTTTAGGCCGGTTCCTACGTGGGCGACAGATGCGACGCGACGAGAGCGACTGGAGCGACACCAGCGACAAGCTTGCATCGCCATAATGTTATACATTGTAAATTGTTGTCGCTCCTGTCGCCCACTAAGAACGCTCCAATGCTTATCCATTTGTTTGAAATTTTGTCGCTCTCGTCGCGTCGCATCTGTCGCCCACATAGGAACCGGCCTTAAAGTTAGAAGTGCAAGTGGGTTTCACAATGTAAAATCAAGACTTAATTTAGATATATAAACACTGAGCTTATAGCTTGTGTTAAAATAATAGTTTATTAAAATGATCTTAAGTGTTACAATTTTCAATATTAAAAGTTATTTTGCAGCACAATATGAGAAACTAAAATTCAACATTAATAAACCACTTACTTAACATTAACAAACTTATAGGCAAAGCGTCTTTTAAACTATGTTCTTTGTATTGTTATTGTTGTACACAATTTATTACTTTTACTTCTTTGAAACATCTAATTGGACTTTTTCATTTTCTCTGCACCTTGATAGAAGAAAACGAATACAACCCCTTATATCTGAAGTTTTGGACATTGGAATAAAAAAAAGAATATTGTGGGCATTTTTCAATATTAATATTTTTTGTTTTTAGTATTTATAATACTATAATGTATACTGCAATCGAGTTCTGGAGTCACGAAGATATAGCAAGTTGCCGGTTTTATTTTATTTGTCTTGCCAACAATGCAGCAGCGATGCAGGTCTCTGGTTGCACTGACTCAGCAGAACGTCGGACTGTTATTGGAACACCCGGCACCGATATTTCAGGTCAACTAGTGTTTACTGACTTGAATAAATATTTTTGATTGTAAGTTAGTGAATTAAATTTTAAAAATATTTTAAATTTTAAGTAATTTTTACTATAACAGAACAACATTGTATTTTTATCGTTAGAAGTTGGGGATGTATTTGCTAAAGGTCCAAACAATTTAAGAGTGTGTAAAATAAACTCTAATAATTAATTTCTAATTTATAATTTCTTTAAATAATTTCTAAATTAAAAAAAATCTATCTTTGTTTCTTTTTCCACAAAACAAACTAGGTCAAAAATTACTCCTGATATTTTGTTAGACAATGATAGATTAGATCAGGTGTAAGTTTCTTGGACTAATAATTGATGAAAATCTAACTTGAAATGATTACATTGATCATGCATGCAAAAAGATGTCATCAGGACTTTTTGCGTTGCACCAAATGGCTAAAGTTTCAAATATTAATACCTAAAAACAATTTATTTTTCACTAATCCATTCCCATCTTGCTTATGGTATAAGTATTTATGGAGCAACAACAAAGAAGAATTTGGATAGAGTCTTATTACTTCAGAAAAAAGCTCTAAGAATTATTTTTGAAATAAAAAGAATTGACTTGGTCAAACAGTATTTTGCAGATTTCGGTATACTAACTGTCTATGGACTGTATATATTTTAAACAATATAATGTATGTAAAACAATGTCCAAATCAAATTTCCGTTAACTATGGTCCCCAATATAACACAAGATTAAACTGGAGGGTGGAGTCTCATAGACTGAAATTTTATGAGAAGAACACTCGCTTTATGGGCAATAAATTTTTTTTCAATTACCTCAGGAAATTTTCAATGAAAGTGAGATGAAAAAATTCAAAAAACAATTAAAAAATTACCTCATTCAATTGTCTCTATATTCTATAGATGAATTTTGGGAAACAAAAAATACCTCATCTGGATAGTATCACTTGTATAAGTGTAGTATCACATAAATTAAGAATCACTTTATATTTTTGTATTGAAAATTGCAGTTTGTTTGTATATTTTAATAATTTTTGTATCTAATTTTAGTTGTATTTTTGCTGATTGTTGATTCTATTAGTTTTCCCTATGATTTATAAAAAAATTATGTATAGCTTTTCATGCAGGATTCATTTATGGGGATCTGTATTAGGCCCTTCATTAATTTAATTTAGTTTAAGTGACTCTATTCTATGTACTATGTGCATTATTTGAATAAAGAATGATTGATTGAAACAGGTGGCTCATAAAATTGCCATTTGGTTTTTTATGAAACGAAATGAAATGAATAAAACAAAAGAAATGAATGAAGTAATAAAGAATTTTTTTCATTTAAAAAACAGAATAACACCTTTTTTTGCCAAGAAAGAACAAACCCTTGTTAAACTTTGTAATGTTAAAACGTGTTTAGCGTAAAACCTAGCTAGCAACTTATGGAAGACATTTCTCTGTGATTTATCCATGCCGGGTCCACGGGGCTGCAGTGCAGTGTCAGTACAAGCCTCAATTCATTACTCCCTCCGTGACGTCACATGTTATATCACACTGTTTGTAAGCCACTGTCACTGTCACTGTCCATCACACTTCACATGACACGTGTACTGTAGTGGGCGTTTACTGATATGACCGCATTAATTGTGTCAGACGGTTACCTCAGCACTTGTGTGTCACTGATGTGTGTTAATCTTCTTGGTTTAGGAAAGAATTAATTTTATAGCATAAAATTGAAAATAGATTAAGTTTTGAAACAAAATACAAATAACAAAACAGAGATTTTTGTTATGTACAATGTTTGAAATTAGCTGTAATTTTTTTGGAATAATTTTGCAGCACTTCATCAATGTAAACACACTAAAATTATATTGCGCATGACTTGGAAAGTAGATCTTGCAAGTATAGCAATGCATAAAAATACTTAAACATGCAGAATTTTGGCAAAATGTTTAGAGCTTCTACTGCAATTTCTCGCTATCTATAAAATAAGACACAATATAATCAGGGCCGCCGAGAGAATTTTTGGGGCCCGGGGCAGAGTTTTGGTGTGAGGCCCCCCTCACCCCCACCCACCGATCGCCCCATATCCCTGCCCTCGGTCCATGGTCGAACCAGATACAATACACGTATCTACTTTCATTTCTTTGGACATTTATTTTGTATTGATGCACAAAATCTGCTTCCTTTCCTTAGTGATTCATAATAATATTTTATTAGAATTATTGTAAGGTACAGATAATAAACAAATGTATTTAGTTATACAGTATATGAAATATTGTATCAAACCTCTACTTTGGCTGGGTCCGAGAGTCCTTATTGGCGAGGTACCACGTGGTTTTAGGCCTAAGTATTTTAAATTGTCTAAGCTTATAGGAAAAAGTTTAAATACAATTTATTTTAAAATGGTTTATTAATTACCATTATTTTATTTACAACTGTATTAATCGTCTAATAAAATAAGCTGAAGAAACCACGCTCATTTAAATCAAACTCAGAAATATTCAGGAATTGTAAACTTCATTATGGATGTAGTAACATACTTGGTGCACTGATAACAACGCACCACAAAATCGCGTCTACAGGTGGACTGGTGGTTCGAGCACGGTGGTGTTTGTGTTGCTCTCCAATGGCGGCTCGGGGCGGCGCAGCGTCTGTTCAGTGACACAGAGCTTCAAACCGCGGAGACTCATAATGGCTGATCACTACTCAGGTCATAGGATATACTTTGTTACGGTTTTATGATTTTGATAGGTCTTCAAAAATACATGTATGGTGTTACTAATAGGCTACGCAACAATAAAATTTTACTACCGTAAAAAAAATAAAAAAACACCTGAAAAGGAGGCCCCCTGTCTCTTGAGGTCGGGGGCAATTTGCCCCTCCTGCCCCCCCCCTCTCGGCGGCCCTGAATATAATACAATTGCGGTATTGTTGTGTGTAGTAGGCTCAATATCGGAACTCGGGAGCAGTCTTTTGTAAAATTATTTTTCATTTTTGCCCTTAGCTTCAAGCAAACAATTGTGACATTTTGAATATTAAATCAAACTATTAAAAACTTAATACAAATTTTGATAGTAAAACAATTTTCAACAAATGTTAATCAATGGTATCATAAAAATATATAATTTGCCAATAACATGTGGCCTAAGGGTTTCAATGGATAAATTTAAAGATTCTCAATAAGTTTAATTCATGCATTAAATAATATATTATAACTTAATCAATATAAAACAATTCATATAAGTTAGATCCTAAGGCCGGTTCCTACGTGGGCGACAGATGCGACGCGACGAGAGCGACAAATTTTCAAACAAATGTATAAGCATTGGAGCGTTTTTAGTGGGCGACAGGAGCGACAACAATTTACAATGTATAACGTTATGGCGAAGCAAGCTTGTCGCTGGTGTCGCTCCAGTCGCTCTCGTCGCATCGCATCTGTCGCCCACGGAGGAACCGGCCTAATGCTATAAAAATACTTTCATAAAATGGATACAGATAAAACATTCCTTTTTATATACAGTGATTCAATTAATTTATTTGCAAAATTCTACAAAACAGACCAAATCTCAATATAAGTTATTAGCTACTAGGTTCTGGTATGACTTCATTTCAAGAGCTTGAAATAATACTTTTTTGTATTTCATATTCCTTTGATATTTGGTATAAAATTTGCCATAGGTGTGATGGTATATAAAAGTAGAGGTATTTTTTCCAAGAACGGATTTATAAAGTTGCACCTACGAGAACCAAGCAACACTTAAATTACACTTCAGCTGAAACCCTTCAACACTACATCGGTGTTCCATCGACTGTTTCCATCACGATCTATTTCTCAAATTGTTCAAGTAATACTCTCGAATATTTTATTCATCTTTAATCCCCATTAACCAAACTCTCTGTTTAGCTAACATAAAATACTTTACATTTATTTTTTTTTACTGTGGTGATATTTTTAGGAAAATTAAAGTCACATTTGATATAAATAATAGGCTACTTATCTCTTTTTGGATACAAACTTAAACTACTTTGTTCTTTAAAGGGGTTTTATAATTTAATATTGAAAAAATTATGATTTTGGTGCTTTTTCATACAGAGAAATAATGAAACTTCAGAATGAACGCAGTAGGACGCTTGATATGGATGGTTATGGGAGTTAATGTTAAACTAAAAAATGCACATTTCTGTGTCATTGTTATAGCGCACAAAAACCCTCACATATGTGTGTAATATTTGAGGCTATGTTTATCATCAGAGACCTTTTAGAAGGAATGTCATCACAGTATACAATTTTAATATAAATTTTTTAACCATTTCTCTCTTGAAACTCTTTTCGGTTTTAAACACATATAAATTTGAATTAATATTTTTAAATGTGGACTGCAGTTTTCCAATATTTTGGCTAAGTTTAAATTACAAATACTTACAAGCACTCACTTTTATGATTATTTTCTAATCTACCCATTTTATTAAGACTTTGTTTTTTCTTTCATTCACAACTTTTTTGTCATAAAATTGGCTGTTTAAGATATAATTGGAGTGCTATTGGAGCTTTGTATAAAGAATACTTGACCATAAATTTTCTCTACAACTGTTGCTGTAAAAAATTGAAAAATTTTTCAACTTGGAGGACATTAAGAAAATGTTGAAAATTGCCTGTTTGCATAATAGAATGAAAGTAAATTGACATTTTATGATTTTACTCTTGAACATGCTTTTAATTCAATTTTTTCAGAGAAAAATAATGGCCAAGTTTCTCTCATTTTCATGGGAGAATTAAATTTTACGCTTCAAATATCTCTTAAACGGTTTGTGAAAAAAAAAACACAAAAGAATAAAAAATTTTTCTATAAAAAGCGGGAGATGATATGGTATAGATTGAGTGACTGTTACTTGCTCTGGATCAGAGCCAGCTGGTACCATTCAGTTGTAAATCCATTCAAGTTGGCATCACTGTTACAATACTTGGCTTGGTTTACTAGGTTTAATAAGCAATTAAGGCCCCATCTATACGGGCGACTTTGTCGCTGCGACTAAGTCGCTGTCGCGTGGCATACGCCAGCACCATTCTACACGAGCGACAGAAAAACGGGCCAGAAATGACGCCACACGGGCGTTTCCGGAGCAGTTTTTTACAATATGAAAGTTTATTTCCTGTTCCTGCTCTTTTTTCTTAAAATCTATTTGTTAGTAATAACTGTTTTACGTAGGTACTACTAAAAACGCCTCTAATGTTTGTAATGAATATAAGTTTTAATGCCTTTTTCAACTGTTGTATTAGAATAATAATAATTATGATGAGAAATGCTACTAGGAAAACGGAAACGACAAAACATGAATAACCGGAATGTTAATAGTTAGTCCCAGTGCCACAGCGCTGGCAAGCGTTTGTCGCCAGTTTACGCAACCAAACACGCCACAAAAGTCGCTCGTAGAATGTGCTGTTAGAATCTAAAGTCGAACGCGTTTTTGTGTTGCGTCTGAACAACGTCGCCCGTATAGACGGGGCCTAAGCAATAATTACTGTTTTTTGTTGTTTGTAAGTTACAATGGCCATCCTTGTAAAATTTAACTTTGTGAAGGTGAAGCTATATATAGTATTAAATAAAACAGAGGTCCAAAACCCCTAATTTTTCTTTACCAACCCCTACACATTATTAAAACCCCATATAACCCCTATACATTATTCAAGGAAATTCCTTTTAACGTTAAACTTCAACATGTGTTAAACAGTTAACATTTTTAGCTATTTTATTTTGAAACCCAAATCAAAGAAACTTTGTTTACAATTCTCATTTTGACAAAAGAAACTATCATCATTTTCAGTTCAGATCCTAAATTACAGAAGTGACAAATGATAGATGAGCTAATGATCTTCAACCCAGTGTCGTGTTCAGCGACAAATGATTCGCTAGGATTGCTGATTAACTGCATAACCTGCTGACAGCTGTAGATTCATTTATAAGGGTCACCACATAAAGATGACGAATGGCCAAAAACAGCTGTGATAGGTGTGAGGGGGGAGGGGGTACTTTTCTAAAACCATTGGGCTTATTTAACATACGCTACTAGTATACTTGTTGCGAAATCGAGCAATTTATTTTGATACAATACAAAAGTAACATTTAGTTCTAAATCAACGACATCCGAAAAATCCAATTTTGTGAATATCAGTAATCAGCAAAAACTATACGTATTTACAGCTGTACATTAACATATGTTTGAAATGCTCAATCCAATCCCAATGTTACTCAAATGGGAAATTTTCAAATTTAATTGTCTATAGCGATTTTATTTTAAGTCCGATTTACATCAATTTTTGGCGGAAACAACTACAGACTAAGCCCTAGCCAACGACACTAAAAACTTGAAAATCGGTTGAAAATTGTAGGAGGAGTTTTCCACACACACAAAAAACAAACCTTAGAGTATTAAATAGGTACTAGAGATCGCCCACTGGTCGAAACTCGACCAAAATTTTAGTTGCTCTGGATCCAAGAAGTTTAAAAACATTTTTATAACTGAAACATCTGTTCTTTCGGGTTTTCTAGCAGTTGTTTTTACAACAGCTGTCTAACGATTTAATTAATTATTTTTCCTCCATAAGATTAACACTGGAACTTTGAAAACCTGAGGGGTGTAGCCCTAGAGTCCAATGTCAATTAGAATGGGACTAGGGGACCTGTGCAGCACAACACGCTGCATTTATTAGAGTACCTGGTGATCAAACTTTGCTCCATGGTAAAAAAAACTTTGCTCCATACTTTGAAAAAAAATTTCACTATAGTAAAAATCAGATTGATCTTCATCACCAATTCTCCAACTTCCCAATGTGATAGAACTGAGATGTGGTGCTGGTTTTTTAGGTCTAAATTGGCTAAGATTACGTAGTTGTTCTTTTGCCGATATGTCTTAAGGCCTCTGTATAAACCCTCCTATAAAATTTAGAATAAATTCACAGATGTTGGATCCACATAGTTCATAAAACATAAAACGTAAATGACAACAGAATAAAAATTAAAATTTCATTACTTCCCGGTCCTGTATGAGTTATGCAGCACTCACTGCGGTTGTTTATGTAGTACTACTGTATGAGTTAGTCAATGACATAGTGTATGAGTCCACATTACTATTTATGCCTAAATCCTCTTTAACTTAACTTTCCATGACATTACAAAATTTAAATAAAGAAATCACATAAATTAAGAGAATCTACATCTTTGTTGATGTGGTCCATTTTGTTTTTAGTGGCATTTTTATTTTGGTTAACATTTTTCTTTATAAAAACCATTTTTGTAATAAGCTCGTTTTATATACTGGAAGTAAAAAACTTTTAAATGTTATCCTTTACACAGGTTTTTTTAATATGTGTAGCATTCTGCATAAAACATGTTTATACTATAATAGTAAATAAAAAGGTTATTACACACCACTTACAACCAACTACCCCTTTTCCTTATAGTTTAAAGCAGTTTGAAAACCAATGCACACAAATTTAGTGATCTATTTTAGTATTTGTTACCTTTCATTATTGTTTCAATACCAGTCGGACAACCAATAAGACTCATGTCAAAAATTTCAATTTCCAAAATTGTTTTCGGAAACAAAAATGAATTTTTTTCAGGTTTAAGTTACAAAAATTATTTTTGTGCCCAAATACGCATGAATAAAACTTTCAAGCAAAATATACCTGCTACATTTTGAGAAAAGGTTAATACCTCAGATTAGACACCCCTCGTTTTAAAGTATGAAATTATGTTGATATTTCAGTACCAGTTCAATTTGCTTCTATTCAAGGAATCTAAAATAAATAAAGAGATTATTTGTCTTTATTTGTTTTAGATTCCTTGCTTCTATTCCGCTTCTAACATATGTGTTTGTTTGTTTAACTATCAACAGCTGTTTTATTTAGCAATTCAAAATAAATTGTTCCCCATGTTAATCTTATGGACAAAAAATGAACTTTGAGGGCTTCCCATGAGCTTCAGAATTAAAATATGAAAAATCTAAAACCTTATTGCAAAACTACGAACTGAAACCATTCTTTTGACACCTCAAACTTTAAAATTGGTCCAGATATAAGGGAGGAGTAGAGTGTAAGGGAGGAGATAGATTCTGCTCATCTACAGGACTATACCTTTTTAATGGTATGCGCGAATTTTTCCTATGATGCACACAAGCTGAGAAAAAAGGAGGAAATGAAACATGCTTGCCTATTAATATATAAGATAGATTGATATTCATAGAACAGTTGACTATCCAATAATTTTAACTGAATAGTACAGTAGTGCAAATTCATTAGTCAAGTTATGTGGCAAGACTTATATATTTCAGTTTTCAACTTAACCTTTTAAACTATGACAAACATTTGCCGTTTGAAGCATTGTTTTATTCAATTTGATTCAGTAGCTTGCCTGCCAATTTTAGTTCAATCGTTCAATGGGAATTTATCAGCTGTGTAGTAAAGAATTAAAAAAACTCCTTCTATCCCACAAAGACAAGCAGGAGACGCATACAATTAGTTTTTAGATTACAATTTCCTTTAATTTAACTGACTTGCAATGGCAATAACAACGTTGATAGATCACTAATATGGTCTGTAAATTATTTTTTTAGTCAATGGTTTATTTTATCTAAACACAAGTAAAAAATTAATCCCTATATACCCCGTCATAGATCCATGTATCCCATAAAGATAACGGGAATAAATGTATTGTATATTCTGTTCTTGAATCTGAAATATAAAGGATGATTATATTTTTACTATGCATTCTTACATAAAATTCAGTGTTGAATCAACACAGTTTTTTGTTGCAAATGGCTACATCTGTGACCAGTTTTAACATCCCTAAAATTTTGATCTTAAGTGAATTAATAATTATTTCTCAAACTTATCAAACAGATTCTTGATTTACAATTGCACTTAGAACAACTGTTTACTTTCAGATGACCAGATACAAGCAGGCGGAGTTTGAAGAAGACTCTAGCAGCATAGGATCTGTTCAGTTGACGGAGGGGGTATCAGCCACTGCTACGCATATTCGCTACCATACGGTAGGTCGGTCATTTACTGACTTAATGAGTGAATTTTTCTACACTCTACACTCATAATTATTAAAATCACCCATAACTATTACATTTTCTTTCATATACAATAGGTTGCCACGGGCACTTACTGCGATCTTTTATTAAAATTTGGTAAGTGACTCTTTCTACACTCAATTTAAAGTAGTTCAAACGAACTGTTTTATTACATATTGATATAAGCAAGATTTACTTACATTATTTGTCAGTAAAGTTATTTTATTCTCCATTCACCATAACTAAATATTAGTTTTTTTTACAAGCAGGAGGGCATGGTTTTCTGTAGAAATAGTGTTCTTCATTTTGTTTGCACCAACAATCTCAGCTTGTGGCACATGATAATGATATGTACATTTAAATTCAGATTCCATTGATCAGGGAATCTTCACTGAATAGTACCTACCGAACTGACAAGAGAGAACATTCACACAAATAAAATATACAGAAAGGTTTTCTATGTAGGTTGAAAGTTGGCTTGAAAACGGATACTATCGGTGAAGTTAGAAGCTAAGTTTCTTGATACTTGTGAATACTGTTTGACTTTCAAAGAAGCCATTGTGATTCCGCAGTAGCTGTGGGGAGAGGTCGAGCTCTGGCTTATCCCAGCTCCAGGCCGTGTGTCTTGAATGGCAACACGCGCCTGAATGAAAAACCACATATTCTTCGCCTCTCACAATACTTTTTTCTTACATTTGTATTGGAATTACTGTATTATGCACGATAAGATTAGAAAAATTTTAAAATCTTGTTTTTTGGCTATACCCAGTTTTATAAATTCTTTCATTAACTTATACCTTTTAGAAAATGGACAGTTAGAGATATAAAAACAATCAAATTGTTTGAAAATAAGTTATTTTAATATAAAATTTATTCAAGATGTGGTGTTTTCCTTTCCAATGTGTTGCAATGCTATTTATTACAACCCCACTTTGTATTTTTCAATTTAAGAATAACAATAAAATTGGCTCTAGAGATTGGTAAGAGCTGACACAACCTGTGACATTTCACACTGTTGAATAAAACATGGTGGTCCTCACTTCATCTGAATAGAGGAGGTCTCTTGTTTGTGGTTTGTTACAAACACTTCCATGTTAGTGAAATACTTACAGATATATCTCTATAAGTTTGCTTTTGACTAGTGAAATTCCTATGGAAAACCTAACTTTTAGTTGAGTAGTCAAATTTGGTATATATATACTGTATAATGTTTACTGCCGAATTAGTTTTAGCTCATTCCTTGTGTTGGGAATCTGAGGAGGCTGTGGAGCAACCAATTATTATTGGCATATTTATAGCTGTAGGCTCCTCTTCAATTCGTCATGGTTTTGGGTAGATACTGTAGTAAAAAAGTGTGAGGTACAGCCAAAAATTTTTCTTAGCATCCTCTTGTCAATTTAAAACATACTCTAGACTATTTAAAACAGTACGGTAAGGCAAAAAACACGTTTAAACAGTTCGTCTGAGACTTCTACTGGGCCGATTTGTATGTTGCTTTTACCAAAACAAACATTTTCCGTCTTATATTAGCAGATTTCGTTTGTATTCTGAAAAAATTTGAGTTAAATCGGCCAAAATGAAAAATAAACTTTTTTTATAGAGATTAAATATGGGAAAGTTAAGCTTGCCTTACGTCCTTGTTTGACCGGACCCCCCGGAGCTCGCTTTTTCCCGGTTTAGTCCGGTTTTTTGCTCTTGACCCGGTGTCCTGGCCAATTTTGCTTTTGTCCCGGATTTTGTAAAAATTTAGAAAACAGTTGATTGTAATAGAAACTTCAACAATTTGTTTAGTTTTATGTTTAAAAATAAATATTCTTCATAAAGATTATAGACTAACAATATAAAGTATTACTAAATTAGCATGACGATTCAATTTTAGCGAATCTCCCATAGGGAATAATAAGCTATTACCGTAGGTCTCATGGTAAGACCTAAGCCCGGGACCATGTTACTTTTTCGTTTTAAGGTGCCCAGAGACCAAAAATAATAGTCATTAAAATATATATATATATGTATATATATATATATATATATATATATATATATGTATATATCTATATATATATATGTATATATTTATATATGTATGTGTCCCTAGGCACGATAACTCTCGTAAAAACGGTCCGATCGACACCAAATTTGGTAGAGATGTGTAATCCTACGTTTATTCGGACGAGTTCGTCAACCAGACATATCGACCTACCGTAAGGGGTAGTTTTGGGGGGTTTTGTACCCCAAAAATGGGTTTTTTGCATTTTTCATGTGTAATTTAAAAAATTTTAAATTTTTACTTGGACTATTGGATTTAGCTAAAAAAAACACACAATTTAGTATTTTGAAGCTTTGCTCTATCTCCATTGGTTACCGAGATATTAAAAAGTCTAAAACAGTACATTGTATTTTGAGGCTCCAATGTTAATCTTATGGAGAATAAAGATGTGTTAATATTTCACTTACTAAGCAATATTTTTGGATGAAACTTTGTTTCTAGCTTCATTTGGTTGAGATTCATCCATTTATGGTAAAAAATCTTGGTTTTTGTGCTTATCATGGCAGCAAACCTGCATACTCTTTTCCCATGTTATTTATATGGAGAATAGGAAAACTCCTTTAGCAATGGATAGATATTAATGAAACATAGTATATGGCTTCATATGGTCGAAATAAATTTTTGTATGCTAAAAACCTACTTTAGTGTTCCCCATGTCAGCATACCTGCATACTCTTTCCCTATATTTATCATAAGGAGAATAGACATTTATTTCCCCTATTTTTATGAGCATTTGATGATATTTGATTTAAGGGTTTATTTGATCAAAATTAATATTACTAATTTGGAAATTCGCTGAGTACGCAGGTCTGCTGCGACGGGGGGTATTTATATGGTAATCAAATTTAAAGTCAAAGTGAAATTGATGTTCGTAAGGTGGGAATAATGGTTGGCCGGACAAGTCTAGTGATATGGAAGAAAATTATTTTGGCATTGAATAAGGTCTCCAAGAAAATCCCAATGACAAGAGGCGATTTATAATTAGTTGCAAATTTATTTTAATTCAAGAAGGTGTAGGCCCTATTTTTTTTTTTTTTTTTTTTTTTTTTTTTTTTTTGAGAACGTATTAGAATAATAAGCTAACCAAAAATATACACCGAACTGCTTTCATTTATTTTAGCGAATTTCCCATAGGTAATAAGCTATTACCGTAGGTCTCATGGTGAGACCTAAGCCCGGGACCATTTTACTTTTTCGTTTTGAGGTGCCCAGAGACCAAAAATAATAGTCACTAAAATTTATATATATATATATATATATATATATATATATATATATATATATGTATGTATGTATGTGTCCCTAGACACGATAACTCTCGTAAAAATGGTCCGATCGACACCAAATTTGGTAGAGATGTGTAATCCTACGTTTATTCGGATGAGTTCGAAACCAGACATATCGACATACCGGAAGGGGTAGTTTTGGGGGGTTTTGTACCCCAAAAATGGGTTTTTGCATTTTTCTAATGTAAATTTTAAAAATTTTAAATTTTTATTTTTACCATTGGATTTAGCTCAAAAAAACACACTATTTAGTATTTTGAAGCTTTGCTCTATCTTCACTGGTTACCGAGATATTACAAAGTCTAAAGACAGTACATTGTCTTTTGGGGCTCCTATGTTAATCTTATGGAGAATAAGGATGTGTTAATATTTCACTTATTAAGCAATATTTTTGGATGAAACTTGGTATTTAGCTTCATTTGGTTGAGATTCGTCCATTTAAGGTAAAAAATCTTGGTTTCTGTACTTATCATGGCAGCAAACCTGCATACTCTTTTCCCATGTTAATCATATGGAGAATAAGCAAACTCTTTTATTTATGGACAGATATTGATGAAATTTACTATATGGCTTTATATGGTCGAAATAAATTTTTTCTATGCTAAAAACCTACTTTTAGTGTCCCCCATAGCAGCATACCTGCATACTCTTTCCCTATATTTATCTTAAGGAGAATAGACATTTATTTCCCTATAAATGAGCACGTGATGAAATTCGTTTACAAGTTTAGCTGGTCAAAATTAATATTACTAATTTGGAAATTCGCTGAGTACGCAGGTCTGCTGCGACGGGGGGTATTTTTTACTTTTACAGAATTTAATTAATTAGTCTTCTTATACACAATATAAACATTTCCATACTAAAATAAAATATTGTGTGCATGGTCTCAAATCTTTTTTCTCTTTAAATGTTTTAAATGTAAGTTTAATTTGCAAAATTGACAGCAACGAAACAAATCGTTCAATTTACACCTGAAGGGGGGTTTGGGTTACATAGCAGTTGTCCCGGTTTGGTCACTTAAAATTATGGCAAGCCTAGGTAAAGCCAACATTTTCAATCCTTTGTACAGTTCGTCTGAGACTCCCAAAGGACCGATTTACGCGCAGTTTGTACTAAATAAAAGCCGACATTTTCTATATTGTCAGATTTTATTTACTTTTAACGTTCACTTACGTTTTTAAATTAAACATATCGACATTTCCAAACGTTTGCAATGAATTTATACTCTTCATTTATTCTTTTTAAGTACTTAGTAATAATTAGTTTTATTGAAATGTATCATTTCATAGTTGTGGTAAAAAAATATAAATAAGTTTTGATCGTTAAATTGTTTATTACTATACTTCAAGTTACTTAACCATGTAAAGCAGATGACCAATTGAAAGGAAGTAGCAATTTAAAAGTACATTTTATACTCGTTTCACACCATATATGGCATTAATGCATTTCTTTCCACTCGATTAACCCGGATGGAGCTTTATCCATCGAGTATCTACGGGCAACAACTCTTATATAATTAAATAAACAAGTATCCAGTGCTGTATTCAATTTATGACAACTTTAGAAAGAGTACGCCTATTTCATTCAACCATAAAATATTATTACATTTACTAAAAAAATTACATGAAAACAAAATAAATAGTTTCTTGTGAAATACCTCTGCTAGGAAATAGCCCATCAGAAATCATGATTTGTCATAGTTTGTATGATTGTACTCATGAAATGTGATGTTTAAGAAGTTTTACAAAAATTAATTTCTGAATCCTCTGACAACGTACTATTACTAAAGATATCCCTTAGAGCTATGTCTCAAAGAATGTCCTGAAAGGATACCCCAAAATGCCGTATATGCGCGGACATTTGATATCTCCAGGAGATCCCTGGGATGAGTTTTTGAGAATATTGGGGATAATTTGGGATTTATTTGCTGGAATATTCCAATTTCCCATCTGAGTATATTATGGAAGTTCTGATGTGTATGGACTTGTGCTGCGTGAGGGTGTCAAATTTCAGTGTATAATATGGATAGATTATATTGGAGCAGTAAAAATATCTGCAAAGTAACGTCTTATACTGGTTAAGTTTATTTTATGGAATTTAATAAACTTTTTATAGGGATTCATAGTTTTCCTATATATGATCAAGGGTCCTTGAAAAGTCTATTGACGTAAAAATGGCCAAATTCTAATCAGTAGTTTTTTTACACTCTTTACTCACATTTATTTTTTTTATTGATTTATATTCAAAGGCTTACTATTTTCAGCTAAACAATTTACAAAATATGGTACTCAAACATAAAGATCAATGTTTTGCCACATTATCAAAATTATATTATAGTAGAAATAAATTTAGAAGTTAATCAAGAAGGTATTTAGAATAAATTGTTCTAACCTTTACACTTTGCTCAAGTAAAATATTTCCATTTACCCCCAATTCCTGCAGGAGGTGACTGTTTTCATAAAAGCAAAAATTGTGTACTATAAAAGTTTTAATTTAATTTTAAGAACCTATTTAATCAAAGGAAAAGTACAAGGTAATCATCATACTCAATAGTTTTTACCTTGCAAGAATATATTGAAGAAAAATGTTTTAGTGTGATGACAGTCAACGATATAGGATCGACATATAATCATCTAAGTTACTTCATTTGCTATTGTACTTTTATTCTGTTTGATCTATTTAACATCGTCGGTTTTATCCGTTACAAAATCGATTATTACTGATTATTGATTTTATTTAAGAGCATGTATGAGCAAGGAGTCTGCAATCAGACGAAACTGACGAAACACAGTCAGGGACGGGGAAAGTACAGTTGGTTGCACGAGACGTGAGACAGCCCGCCAAAATTTGTGCTATATATGGGCAGGTTTGCTCTATCTCGTGCAACATAGCGTAGAGTAGATTAATCATTATAGTGATATTTAGTAAAATCATTACAAAGGTCTATATTTCAAATTCAGGCTGTTAAACTGCCCATGTGTAGCACAAATCCTGGCGGCTGTCTCACGCTCGTGCAACCAACTGTGGTTGGGATGGGTGATGGAAATAAGTGATTACCACTTAAAAAACCTGTTACGGAAATTTATGGATAATCTTCAAGGGGTTGCGTTGTTCAACTCAGTGGGATGGGATTTGTTCGAGAAAAATGTAAGAGGTTACGGTCAAAATTTAAAAAAATTCCTTGGTTAAGAATTAATCTTTTTGTGACTACGGAAATAGGTACCTAGCTACCTTTTAATATATTCAAAAAATTAAAATAGTTATTAAAATTAATTGTACTATATACCTTTTTTGGCGCTCTAGGGTAAGAATTATCATAGGGATCTAGCAAACATGCTTTTACATACGAATTTGAGCTTTTGTCAAATATTTTATTTTGTTGTGTGGCAAACTTGAATAATTCTGGTTGCTAGGTTACAGCGTCGATGTCTGTTTGTTTATTGTTTGTTTTATTTTAGCTTAAAAGTTAAAACTAAAAGTGTGTTTTTTATGATTTTATTACGATAGTACTGTCAAAATTGTGTTTAATATTTTAAATGCGAGTGAAAAAGCATTGTTTAAGGAAGTTAAAGACTAGACAAAATTTAATACAAACCTTTATAAATATAGTACCGGTTGAGCATAACCTAAAGGAAAATTTGCCTCAAGTAGGCCTAGCAAGTGAAAGAGTGAAATTAGGCCTTTGATTCGTCCTGTTGCTTGAACAGGTCTTCAATTAATTTCATTGTCTATCCAAAACCTTGTTTTAGCATTTTACTACAATTTTCAAGAAAACTACCAGTGCCACCAACTTCAAATAAAGTTATAGATACTGCACCTAGTTCTAGGTAGACTATCATAGAAAATCGTGGTGAACAAAGTGTAAGCCTACTAATTATTAAAATTTTTTGCTTGGTAAATTATTAATAAACAATTCTATAAAATAACAAAATAATTATGGATTTTTAAAATGTTATAAAATAAATGGAGTTTTAAAATTTTAAAAGTAAGTTTATGTAGACTATATTACTTCGTGAAACAGTTAGTTGAAAATATCAATTTATTTGTAGGCTAATAGTAATGTTTACTAAAATAGTCCGATGAGGGTTGATGCTTTGTTGTTAAACCTATCCAGAAGCATATTTTTTTTACAATATTACACATGGTAAAAATAACATAAAATGACAACATTGCTGGGCAAGAGGGAATGAGGTGTTTAATTTCTATCGGACCAAGTTATTTTCATGAACTTTACTATACCTAGTCAAATTTTCAGATGTATAAAAACCTAACCCTACGTTCAAACCAAAGTTGACCATAGGCCTATGATAAATATTGGATTAAGTTAATCCATAAAGCCGCATTTACACTGGAGTTGCAGATATTTAGTCTGCAATATTTTGTTTGCAACATTTTGTTGCCGACTTTTTGTTGCATACAAAATACATTGTCACTTCTGTTCCACTGCAACTCTTATCGGCAAAGGCAACACTCGTCCAGTCAGTCAAGATGGCTAGTGTTGGCGTGGAGGATGCTGTTATTGCAGCAGCGTGCTGTGTGATATTGACAAAACAACACCCCGTAGGTACTGGGTAATGTCTTCATTAAGAGCAAGATGCGTGTACAGTGGAAGTGACTTGTTGAAAGATTTGAAAGAATATGACAGTTACCCGTTGACAGGTGAACTGAGAATGGACGGAAGTGTGAAGAATTTTTAAGGATGGCCACTAGCGTAGCCTTTGAACTGTATCAGCCCAGTGAGCGATACTGAATGCGGTATCACCAGCGCCAGGACAGTCACGTGGTACTGGCAGGTGAAGCGGTGGGCTGAGGGGATGTCTGCAACTTTTGTTGCACCGTAATTTGTCACTGCAACTTTTGTTGACAACACTTGTTGCCAACATTTGCTGCAATCTTTTGATCTTTACCGACTCTCAGTGGAAAACAAAAATTCTGTTGCATATAGGCTACCCCAAATCTGTCTGCAACTTGAAATGTTGCAGACAAAATGAGAGCTGTTTTCATTTATGCAACAAAAATCGGCAACTTTTTGTTGCCAACACGTGTCTGCAACTCCAGTGTAAACGCGGCATAAGTTAGGGTAAAATGTGTTTGAAGAAAGTAGCCCTAAGTATTGTTGATATTTTATTGTTAGACCTACTCAATATTTTTGCTTCCAAAACTCAGACAACACCCCACTACCCCACTATAATTTATTATTAGTGACAGCTTAAGTACCTATTCTCTGAATGGTTGAATGTCAATAGCTCAGGAGAATATTTTGACATACGTACATTTGTTATCGTTTTGATTTTTGTAAACAAATATCCTTGTTTTGACATTTTATAGAAATTAATTCATTTTGTGATGACTCGTAACTGCTCTTTCTAGAAATTATAATTTACTATGTTATGGCCTACATACCGTATAGGCCTGCCTACAGTTCTGTCTTAACAGCTTTTGTTTATTCATCACTAGGCCTATGTACATTTGGGATTAAAATCCATCTTCAGATCAAACCACCTTCAAAAATCTTCAGATTACCATTGGCTGTTGGGATATTATCAGTCCTGTCAAAGGAGAATGTTGGCCTTAGTCATTAACAAGACTACAAGATCGCCCCACAATCATCCTATAACCAATGAATACAGAGTCTTATAAGAAGAACAGACCCCATGTTAAATTTTCTGCCGTTTTTTTTAATTGGGCAACTCAACACCTGGCTGCGTTGAGCGTTGGCTGTTCCGACTGCTCTACGCGCCCCCACGCCTCTCATTGTTGTAATTAATTGGGCAACAGGGCAACTCACCACCAGGTTGCGTCGAGAGTTGGCTGTTCCAATGTACGGACTACACATAGCTGGCTGTTCCAGTTACACTACATCCCCCCTCCAGGCACCGCCACTAAAGCACCAATTCTAAATTACAGCGTTTCATTGCAAAAAAATAATCGTTCACATTGAAAATTGTAATCTTTCATAGTAAAAATTGGGCTACCACTAGGCCTAAATAAAATAACTACGGTGTTAATTTAATTTTAGATCTATGATCGTTATGAAAAATATGTAAAAACATTGCGAAGCAATTTCTTTCAAATTAATCACATGAAAAGGTCGGTCTGCGAGAAAGTTTTTTTTTTATTATTGGTTTGGTAAATTTTGTCTTTGAGAAAGTAGTTGAGAAATACTTACATTTGAACAGTTAATTTAAAGTTAGCCTAATTTTTAAAACCCATAGGACTCTTTCTATGCTTATTCAAAGGTAAAAGTTTAATTGTTGATTGGCAGGTAGCCGTGGGCCATGCCGACGGGCCGTGATTAATTAGCTTGTAGTTTGTAATTACAGTATATTAAGTTTACTTAAATATCAATTTTCCTCATTAATGTTTAAAAAAAAAGTATTTAAATGTTTATTGGAATGTAACGACTCATTCTATAAGTTGTTTGGATTTTAAATTACTTAAATGTATTGAACGAACAAGGCCAAAATATTTAATAAGGCCTATTAAATCATTCATAAAAAAGGTATTTTGGCTGTGGACGAAAGCTCGTTCACGTTAAAAATTTTGTTTTAATAAAAGGTAGATATTCTTTTCAGGTCGATCAATAATCCATAAACATTAAACTCTCGTATCTTACATATCAGAAAGTTTTGTCTTGTCTAGGAGCTACTACCGATTAATTTATTAACTAATATTCCAATGAGCGTTTCATAGTTGTAAAATTTTATACATTATACGATGTGCAAAATCAATTTTTTACCATCATACAGTTCTGGCAATTCTGCCTTTCCAAGAAACATTATTTAATTTTTCCCTACAGAAAAGGCTGATATGATAACATGGGTAGGATAGCGAAAAATCAGACTAAAATTACATTTTAAACCATTAAAAATTATTGTTGCATGACCTTTTGATTCAAATTCTAGAGTACATTCTGGTTCTAACGTTCACGTTGGCCACACTTTAACGACATTGTATAATGTTAACTGCGAAAACTTAGAGGGTTACTTTTAATTAATTATATAATTTACATTTACCTTTATAAATTCATTCTTAATTTATTTTTATTATAAATCAACTTTTTTTATTTTTTGAAATAGCAATTTCATAGCACTGTTACAAATGAATGTACAATATAACAAATGTTTTCATAATTTTTATTCAATTATTTGATTTAATATTTATGCGGCCATGAAATTTATTGAAGAGAAAGTAAATTACAAACTGGATTATACTAATAATATAATAATAAAAAAGCTTGATATTAAATTTTTTTAATGGCCCCAAAGAAGTCTGGGGCTCAAAATAAGTAGACTCCTCGATCTGCGATCTAGCGCCTTTAATATAGTTTAGAATCAAAAGTTTCGCAAGATGTTGTGTTTATTACTGTTGAATAGCCTACATATTTTATGAGTACAGTATAGGTTAAAAAAGTAATTTTCAATTTTAAAATATTTAGCATTACATTATTTATTTAATCGTGATTTAAAATAATATATCTTGTTTAGAAAAACAAGCATCATAGAATACTTCAGCATTGCTGTACGAAATAATGGTTATGTTTAATTCTATAGAGTGTAAAAAATTATAAGATTTCACAACTATGTGCTTAACGAATATTAAGTAAAAAATAGATAGTCAATACACATTGTCATTCTTATGAAATCATAGACCGAACGATGAATTAAGGGAGCGCGAGACTCAAAGTGAATTTCTTCAAGGCACTATTAATTCAATTGCCAACGATCAAAACATTTAATCGTAAATTACTCAATTACATGATGAAATTCATCTAAATGTCAACAACTTTCCCGCTGAAAGTTTGTTTCTGACCCAAAAATAAAAAAAATTCTCGCTTAGTAACTTTTTAATGTCAGACTAAATAAAAAATTACAAGTTTCCAACTTGTAAATTACACATATTTCACAAATTAAAAAATATTCATATTGTTAGATTCTGCATTTCATACAGAAGCCGAATATATACGTTTTATAGCATATAAACCAGTTTGGTTAGGTCCAGGGGCGTGTAAACGGCGGCGCGCTATCCTTAAATTAACGCTGATTTCGCCGTAGATGCTAGGTTGAAGGGGGGGATTTCACGTAAAGGAACGGCACAGGAGTACAGCGCGCGCAGCCTGGTGTTGAGTTGCCCAATTAAAAAAAACCTGCAGAATTAAAGCCATAAGGTCTGTTCTTCTTATAAGACTCTGTATTCATTGCTATAACTCATCTCTCATTCATACTTGACTTAAACTAGGCCTACGTATTTTGTTAGGTTGCCATTTCAATAAAGGTATTAAACACAACATTATAATACCCTCGTCGCAGCAGACCTGCGTTGTAAAAGGGAATTTCCAAAGGAATTTAAGATTTTGTATTTTTCCCATAAACACCATGGGAATGGAGTAAGTATGTAGGTTTATTGCCATGGGATGTTGTTCAAAAGTGTTTGTTGTTAGGAAAAGTAATGGTCAGGTAAGGTAAAAATAAAAATTGTATCAATATTTGGCACTTTTTAATATTTTCCATTTTAAACCCCATGGGGTGAGTATGTAGGATTGCCGCCACATGGGTGTTGTAAGCAAATATCAGTCAAACCCCACCTACAGTAGCGGCCACGAAATCAGGCGGGTGAATGAAAACGCGATGTTGTCACATTGAACCAAAAGATGAAAGAGATTATAGAAAATTGCGTATGTTGATGCATAAACTGGCAACACTGATCATCCAGCGTTGCCTAGACCGTATGTTGAATGTGCATTCTATAAAAATGATCAAAACAAGGAAAGCGAGTATCATCTAATAAAACAGTTAAAAACATTGACATAAATGTAAAACATATGATTAAATTAATAACCACTGAAAATTTGGCAACGTTGCAAAATTATTCACCCGCCTCTTTTCGTGGCCGCGACTGTAGTGAATGTACATACAAAATTTTACCAAGTTATGTCAATAAAAAAGGGAGATACAGGGTTTTATTTATTTCCCATAAGATTAAGATGGCAAACCTGCTTTTAGCTTTTTTCCAGAATCTTTTAAGCTAAGTTGTTAAAAATTCAAAATTCAAAATTATTTTTTTAAGCTCTTTGAAATTGTTTGAAACTTAGTTAAAAATTCTTGAATTTTGAAAATTGATATTAAAAAATATCAAAATCCCATTTTTTACCCCTTTGAAGCCCCATAAAACCCCATTTCCATAACCCGACAATGCTGGTTCGCGAACTCATGAAAATAGACCTGGACTTACACCTTCATACCAAATTTCATTAAAATCAAAGGTCCCCTTCAAAAATTATCAGTACCACGGACACATAGATATATCTACATGAAAATGAACGGATGGTGTTTTTCTCTTCAGGGGACCTCACAATGAAAGAGAAAAACGGTCCCAGGCTTAAGTCTTACCATGGCTACTACCGTAATAGCGTATTCCCTATAGGGAAATTCGCTAAAAGTAAACAATAGTGATTTGTAAAAAAAGTAGGCCTAAATAAAAATAAAACACACACACACACACACACACACACACACACACACACACACACACATACGGTCCAACATCCAACATTTGAAAAGTTTTTCAAAATTAATTGTGTGATTGTGAAAAAGTTAATTGTTACATGCACTATGTAGGGTACACGCCATTTTAGAAAAACATTTTTGCTTACAGTGGCAATTAAAAGAAATTCAACAATCAATCAGCACTATTAGAACTTACCTGCTCTAATACGGGACTGACAGTCAAAAAGCAAATGCCTATGAGTCTCAGCCTACATTGCTTTAATGGCATTTATTTTGACAGGGTTCCACACTATGGAAGGCCCGCACTCTGCTGGAGAAGTGCCTCATTCTACTGACAGCGTCTCTGGTGCTGCTCCTATTTGTGATGGGAACTTTGCTCAGCTCGCGAGGTCGCGATGTACCTTACCAGTTCCTCCATGTGGGTACCAACCCACAGTCAAAAGGTGCGTCTAACCTTTGTTTAAACATTTGTAGTGATACAGAAAGATATTATATTAATAATCTGATTAAGTTAGCCTTAGATTGAGTCACAGCTGACACTCTACCAACCTGGAATCCATAGCCAACCTTGATAAGAAATTTAATACACTTAATGACATGCTGAATTTGCTCCTATGATTTTGAGGATCTTTTGTTTCTCAACCTCAAAAGGAGTATAATCTTCTAAATGTCAGTAAATGATCACTCATCGAGGCTTTTTTTTCTTTTTACTCATTTCCCACTTTATGGCATCAAGTCTTTTCAGACAATGGCACATTTAAACAATTAAATATGCAGACAATTACATGGCACCCTCCATTTTACCTAATCGATACTTTTCCTTAGCTCATTACAGATTTGATTGTATCATTAGATACCCCCGTTGCAGCAGACCTGTGTACTCAACGAATTTCCTATGAAATTGGTATTTTTTATCATCCCAATATATCCACCATGGGAATGAGGGTGAAGGTTTGCTGCCATGGGGGTGTTGTAAGCAAATAGATGATAATTTTTCCTCAGTGCAGGTACATCTATGCTAACTTTTTTTGGTATTTATTTTCCCCAGAAACCCCATTATGGGGGTGAGTTTGTAGGTTTGTCGCCATATGGAAGTTGTGAGCAAATATAAGTTACACTCTACCCAGTGAATATAGGCCTACATAGCAAATTCTATCAAGTTATTTTAATAAATAAGTGAGATAGAGGGATTTGTTGATTTCCCATTAGAATAACATGGAAAACATATTTTTGAATTTTCTCCGTCATTTGTTAAGCTAGTTTAAAAATTCAAGATACTAAATTGTTTATTTTTTCAAGCTCTTTTGAATAGTTTTGGTTAAAATACTTGATTTTATAAAATTGAGGTCCAAAATTCCAAAAAACCATTTTTGACCCTTTTGGAATACCATAAAAACTGTTTCCATGGTCTGATCACACCTCTGTAGCATATTTCATCAAAATCGGAGGTTCCGTTAGAGAGTTTAGGACACTTAGATATACCGGGTGTTCATAAAGTCTTGCCCTGATAAAGAAATCGAATAGCATGAAAACAAATGATGGTAGAATAATGTTTTATTTACAGTTGATTTCTTAAGTTTTATTTACATATGTTCAAACTCAATAAAATTCTATGTGTCGCCTAGGGTTGCCTGTAAATATTCAAGGCGACTTTTTATTTTTTCCCATATTTTGGTTAACATTTATGAGTATCAGACTGCTCCGCATTTCTTATTCTCTCTCTTAGTGACTCTAAATCAAGAACTGGGGTAGAACACACTACGTCTTTGACAAAGCCCCGCATAAAAAAGTCCAGAGGAGTATAGTCTGGTGACCGAGGAGGCCATTTAGTCGGGCGATCACGCCCAATCCACCGTGACTTCAGTGATGAGCGGGCGTCAATTTCGTTTCTTGTCACACACACTGCCCCTGTTACAAAAATATGGATACCACCTCTCGATACTTTTTACATCAGGTGCATGTGTTCTATATGTTCACACAAAAAGTCTTTGGACAGTACCAGTAATGGGGGACTGGGTTTCATAGAATCATAGGACATACTGTTACTTCTTCTGGAGGCTAACCATTTCTGATTTGCTTTTGTACATAGTTTAAAGAAAACTGCATTGTTGTCAAACAGCTAAACAAACGAACAATAATAAAAAAAAACTAGATTAAATTGTCTTTGAAAGAAGCAATGTAAGTTGAGTGTGGCTCTAATGGTTTCTGTACAGCAAAGCTATCAAATCAGGGCAAGACTTTATGGACACCCGGTATACTGTATAGATAATTACATCCCTTTTAATCTTATAAATGTGAATGTCCGGATGTTTGTTACGCTTTGACGCTAAAACTACTCAACAGATCATTATAATACCTTGTACACAATAAAAAATTGGCAATAAACAATAACCTTTATTTCAATAAAAATTTAAATTTTAGGTATGTTAGCGATTTCTAATTTATAGGGTGAGCGTGACAGTGTAATTGACAGTGCGTGCAGTATAATTTTGCAAAATGAGTATTTGCTTTACCAAGCTTAGTTTAGTACCGTAATTAAAAAAAAAATAAAAAAAATTGAAATAGACGGATGACTTAATGCGCGGCTTGTACCTACGCATATACCTAGGTTATGTGTGTAGGTACGCCCATGTAGAACCTTTCCAATAGAGAAAGGTTCCGTAGAGGTAAAAAAAGGTAGAGAAAGGTTCCAGTAGAGAAAGGTTCTGTTTTATTAAGAATGTCATCATTATCATTATTAAATTAATTATGTTTAGTTTATAAATTGAATATTACGTAATGTACTTTGTTTGGAATAAACTGATTTGAATTTGACAGTGAGTGAGGGTAGCAAACAAGCTAAACCTGAAGGCGGGTGAGCGCGACGGGAGTGAGCATAGAGAACGAGCTAAACCTGACGGCAAGTAACATGAGCAAAGCCGTGGGTAAAAGCTAGTACCGGTAATCTATATATTAATAGGCAAGCATATTTCTTTTCCTTTTTTTCCCAGCTTGTGTGTATTACAGGAGAAATCCTTTGCATATTGATAGTAAGGTAATAGCTTGTGTTGTCTTCGATGGTTGTCTTACCGTCCTTAGTTACTGTTTCTTTGTGTTGGTGTGTATTATTAATACTAGGCTATAGGTATTTTAAACACGGCACTTGTTTCATTATGAAACTCACTTTATTGTAAAGAACAAACACAGTATTAAACTGTTACAACTCATTATCTCAGAGTAACCGGCTTCTCTCTCAGTCTATCTGTCCAACCTTTTCTTCTTCTTAAGTCTTCATGGATCATTAAATTAAAGTACAGTCATGATTTTTATATACTGTATTAAATTATATTTTTAACTTACAACAGCTTGTAGATAAGCAGAATCCCATTTTAATTCTCGTCGGCGCCCTGGGTTTTGCCCTGCAGGCTTTCAAAGTTTCAATGCTAATCTTCTGGGAGAAGGGTGATTGATTTAGTCATTAGACAGCTGTTATAATAACAAATCCGGAAGAACAGTTGTTTCAGTTATAAATAATTTGAAAACTAATTAATTCAATATTACTGTAACTGAATTTTTTGTCGAATTTCGATTAGTGTGCGATTACTAGTTTTAGTAATTATACAAATGAGAAATTAAGTGCATTTAGATGTTTTTAATAATTTATCAGACAAATTGTCATTAGGAAGTCCTTTGAGAGAGCCTCCGCTGCCACA
Organism: Neoaliturus tenellus; assembly: GCA_030545055.2. Lineage (NCBI taxonomy): Eukaryota > Metazoa > Arthropoda > Insecta > Hemiptera > Cicadellidae > Neoaliturus > Neoaliturus tenellus. Next base: position 216,521,766 of record CM061533.1, read on the forward strand.
CTTTTGGCAGAGCAGTCTACAGTTTGTTGATTAGTGTTCTCCAGCAGTGTTACCACTAGACCTTGAGGACAGTCACTTTCTTATTTTATGAATGACGACCCCACTACAGGACTCTTATCAAACATTATGAGGATTTAAAAACTTGAGAAAATTTCCTTTCCTTTCATTTGATTGTATGTATATCATGTAAATGCAACCACTAAAACAATTTTGGACTAGTTTAAAAAAATTTCCATTACTTTGGAGACACTTGGTATCAAGCTTACACCCAAATACTATTTACATCAGTTTTCTTAACCAACAATGAGAAGCAATAAAGTAGTAACCTATAAATGTGTTAATAATAATGCTTTGCATAATTTGAACACATTCTTATTTTATTAAGATTATTAAAGATTAACTTATGACAATGCGAAAAACTTATTTCCTATGTTGCGTGTTTTCATAGAACCAAAAAAAATATAGATTTTATAAAAGGTTAAATTACCTGGTTAGTCCGCCGTTTAATCCAACTTGTCCTCCCTTTGGATGGCGCAGTTTAACCTGCCGAAACGCGATTAACCAGGTAATTTAACCTTTTATAAATCTGTAATTGATCCAGAAACACATCAAACAATATGAAAAATATAGATCCTTGTGATGAATTTAGTTGCTGACAATACAGTCTAAAAATATCACATAGAGTTAATATCAAATTAAAGTGGACAAAAAGTGTTTTTATTTGACAAGAACCCCACTGTGCAGATTGGCAGCTCATTTTAATAACTACGCAGAACAGTTCAACAAGAATTATTCAACCATAAACAGCACAACAGCTTCTAAGGACGGACCAATTAATTTCCAATAACATGCCAGAGTGCATTCAGATAATAACTTATTCCGACTTGTCTTGCTTATGGAATTGTTTTTTCAAGGTGCTTATTTTATTATTTGCTTAGAAATGTACAAATAGAACAACAGAATGCAATTAAAGTTACCCATGAACTTATGAATGGATGTCAAAAATTGCTTTGCTATTGTCTGGAGACAACAATAGCAGTAAGATCTTGTATCATCTTAACTTGTATCTCATTGTATCATATATTCAGAATTCAGGACACTTGACATCTAGGAAATGAAAAACCAAATTCAAAGTCTTTAAAAACTATCTAGGTGTTTTTAACTACATTGAAACAACAGACAAGTTGTTTTTGACAGTATTTTGTTTTTGCCTTAGTTTTTTCTCTAAGATAATTTTGTTGTTTCACGTCAATATTCCATAAATTGATTGGATGCCATTTTGTAATAAACAGCAACTCAATTCCTTTACTGAATTATTAAGTTTAACTCTATATAAATCACTTGGACATCTGTCAAGAAAAAAGATAGGAAAATATCAAAAATAAATTAAAACAAATGTAATTAATTTAAATCCTCGTTAGCTGTTGGTAGTGTTGTAATATAGCTATGTAAAAAATGAGACAATTTTGTGGGAGATTGTAAATTATTCTGAGTATATTACTTAATCTCTTAATCTTTAAACATTTATTTGAGAATGTTTGTATGTATGTTAAATGATAAAGCCTACAGTCAACGCTAAGCAATATTTAATTTATGGCAGATCTGTCTATATTTACTGCTTGAAGTCACAGAAAACTGGTTGAACTGGAAATAAGTGTAAACACTATATATTATTTATGAAGTTAAACCTTCCTGCACAACGTACTATCTTTTAATTTACCACTACAAAAATTAGCGTTTACCATTTGTTGCAAAATCAATCTAATGTTATATTTCATAATTTTCAACTGTTTTAAAATTTTATATGTGATCACACTCGAAGTTTATTCATTAGGATCTTATTGTCCTGTTTTCACAGAGCCAGAGTTCTGCCTGACGGAGACATGTGTCCAATCGGCAGCATCACTGCTATCTTCCGTGGATCGATCTGTCGATCCGTGTGAGGACTTTTATGAATATGCCTGCGGATCGTGGGTCCGCGCCAACCCCATACCGGACGGAAAGAGCATGTGGGGCACCTTTGTCAAACTTGACCAACAAAACCTGTTTGTCGTAAAGAATGCTCTTCGTAAGTTTATTTTCTGCTTACTGATCTTAACTTGCAATATTGCTGAGAACAAACAAAAATGTTTTTCTCTATTAATGGAAACTATTGTTTCCCACTTCACTATATATTTTTTTTTTATGTTTTCAATGTTAATCTAGATCTAGAATGTCATCTGGTATTAACGGATATGATGAAAAGCAAAATACCAAAGTAAATTTAGTAAAAAATTTTGGCTGGCTGAAGTATACTAGGGGCTCATTAAATTGACTTTGGTGAGTTGTGCTCTCAAGGTTGCTCTCCCCAGACTAAGTTAAATAAAATAAAACACAAGATTAAACCGGATATTGCTGTATGATTTAACAGTAAAAATTTTCTGATTAGTTTACCTGATTAGTCTGATTAGTGATTACCTGACACATGAATCAGCTAATCTTTGCCAGTAATAAAGCCTCACCAATCGTCTGATTCATCACACTCATCACGCTTACTCTTCCTTCAATCATATTCACCTTATATAAAAAATATTCACCAGAGAGTGTAAGAAATGTGTATAATACAAAGTACGTTCGGAAAGTAAGTTGCGTTTATATAAAAAAAAGGACATGTACAGATACAGCAAACACTTTTATTACAAACAAATCTACACCTCTCACATTATTTTTTGACGTAACTCCAGAGAGTTTCAAGGCATTTGTCATAGCGTGGCACAACTTTTTGCATACACTCTTTGTAGATTATTGCCTCTCCGTGCAGTCAAAGATGATGTAACATGTTATTTCAGCTCTTCATCACCGTTTGAGCGCTGACCGCCAAGGAAAGACTTCAGACTTAGAAACATTTGAAAGTCGACAGGAGCGAGGTCGGAGCTGTACATAGGGTGGTCAAACACATCCCAGCTATAACCCTGAAGGAGTGTTTTTGTCACATTGGTAGTGTGTGGTTTGGCATTTTCATGAATGAAAATACCTTTTGTCAGCATTCTTCGGCGCCTGTTCTGTATTGTGCGGCAAAGTTTTTTTAGCTTCTCGCAATAAACTTCTTTGTTGATTGTTTAACCTCGCAGCCAAAAATCAATCAACAGAATGCCTTTCCTGTCTCAAAAAACTGTGTTTTAGGTTGGTCTTACGTTTATTGCACTCAGAAAACAAATTTCTGATAAAATTTCACAAGCGGCAAGATTTTCAATCAACTCCGTCATTACAAACAAGCATTACAAGGTACACACAATGAACAGCGAGCTCCAAATGGTGTCATTTTGTTGTGCTTAACACAGAGTGACTACTACTGAGTATGCACAGAACTGTGATCAAGGCACTGTCGTGGAGAATTATGGAAACGTAACTTACTTCCGAAAATACCTCGTATATCAAATTGGTATCAACTAAAAGACTCAATAAGTTGTGAGAGGGGAGTGAGTTTAACAACAGTCTAATAATTTATATATCATAATGACTATACTACCTTAAACAATGATTAACTTATTTTAATTTATAGTTATATTTTGTTTCAGAAAAACCCTTCAGTGAACTCAAAAGCAAAGCTGAACAAAAAGCCAAATCATATTACCTGTCATGCATGGACGTCAATGAGACAGTGGAGGCTCTCGGAGCCACGCCCATGCTTGAACTGCTTGATGTGGTGAGGACAATTGTGGGAGGCCAGAATAACCAATTGGGGTTGAAAGTAGTTTAGAGAGGCACTGTGCTCACATGAAATAGTTATGAAAGTTTTCTTTATTAGAGAAAATGTGATATTGTTAATTATATTGCTATTTAGTCGTAGTATCTTTATTCATTACTCGCCTAAATTAGTTTTAAGTTTTATCCTTGACTTGTTTAACTGCAACATTGACTTATGTAGGTAACATTGTCATTTTGTTAGCAATCATTATTTATATTGGTATTATTTTATGTAGTTTAGTCTCAAACCTGTCCATTTGCATTGTAAAAATTATTAAAGGTAATAAATACTATGTCAATTGTCAACAAAGCCGCTTACCAGATACTCATATTCATAATTTTCTTAAATCATTTGTTTTTTTATGCATGGCCAGAAAAGCCTATGTTTATGTGTCTATCAAAATATTAGAAGTACTAGTATTTATAATCTATGAAATATTAATGTTTTAATACATAGCTTTAAGTCATCAATTAATTGACTTAATAATGACATCTTGACATTACCCAAGAGTTCGAGTTTAAACTTATAAAATAAATTAATATGCACCACTGCAAAAAAATATTTGCCTGATGACTATTATTCAGCTGCCTCCATTGGATTAGGAGCATGCTAGCCATGTTACTAATTAGCTGCATGTCATTATTTTAAGCAATGACTTTAGGCTGCAATAATTGTTATTAGATTTTGCATTCACAACCCTGCCACATAAACCCCATTGACCCTTTGACGGGAAAATGAAGCTCACTTTCAGATAAACTAGTTCTTTCAATAAATAATAGTTAGCGTTTCCAACCCTTTGTACCTCAGGCAGCTGTGACTGTTCCCAGCCCCTTGTCTGGCCAGTTGAGTTCGGGTACCAATACCAGCTTGATAGGTTCCTCCTGTGTGCACTCCATGAGTATGCGCAGTAGCGCATACTCATGCGTTTCAGTAAACGCTATTCTGGAGTTTGTGGATTATTTGTTTTACCCATCGAAGTATATAATAAACTGGAACGCGCTCTCAGGTGCATTACCCGGCACCGAATCGGTCCGGTCGCCATCTTTGAAGTTGGCGGTAACCAGCACCGATGACGATGCAGCGTTTCACTTAAATCAATGTTTAGAACATTAAACCCAACACAATGTATTTTAAATTTACATGACGTTTTACAGCTTTAAATGTCGAACAGATCAGTAATGGTTTCAGCTAAAAAATATATTTTAAGTTATAATAATATATTTTTAAAGATTACTTTGATTTAATTTGATAACGTAGTGAAAAATTATTTGGTCAGGCAAAAACTTCCAGTGAATGAAATGTAGAGGACATTCTGAATTTTAATTTGCATTAAAAATATCTTCTGTAGGTCAATCCGTTTTTTACAATCATTTTTTTAGTGAGCGTTTCTACGAATAGGCGAAAGTGTCGGGCGTCCGAGATAACGCTGCCGATGATATGGCCTGATTGATACACTTCCAGCAAGGAGAGAATCGTTTCGTTTTTTTTTTTTTTTTTTTTTTTTTTACTAATTGTTACAAAGATATGATTATCGATATCTCATTTGGTGAAGTAATATGATTTTTTTTAACCGATTTACATACAGTACCTATCTATTGCTTATGGTATAATTTTATACAATTAAAATAATTGTATTACTATAAACTACACAAATTTTATAAGGTATCCTATTAACTGATAGACCATCGTACTATTAACTTGAGTGAACATAAGTTAGATCGCAAGGTACGCATACCTGTACTGAACGCAAGGTACGCACAGTTTACGAAATTTTTCTATAGTACTGTACGGCACAATAGTGTCAGTTTAAAATTTGGTTGAATATTCTTCATTAGTTTTAGCTTTCTTCTTTTGTTGAATTACATTGAATTGGCAGTATATTTTTATAAATGATAATAAAGGGTGTCATTGTCACGAAATTATTATATGAAAAATTTATATCCATTTTGCAGTCTTAAAAAGGTTAACGTAAGTCATCTGCACTGTTCAATTGAATGTGTATACTGTTAATCTAGAGATTGAATGGATTTTTACTATGAAATCTTATATTTATTTATTTAGTTAGTTAGATAGATACAGAATGAGCGGTCTCAAAACTATTTAAAAATCTATTAAAGTTGCCGTAAACAATAATTTTTGCTAAGATCAATTATTGAAGTTTATCTTTAGCCCCTAAGATTAGCATGGGTTCATATACCAACTTTCATATACCATGTATCTCCGAAACCATTAGGTAACATAAAAATTTTTAAACACTATAAAAAATGTCTTAAATTACACGTAAAAACATTTCTTTATAATGACATGAAATTCCAGATTTCTTTGTCCACCATATTGGAAAATAAGTTTATTTATGCGTAATAGATAACTATTACAAGCCAAATGTTTTTTAAACGTAATTATTTTTCTTTAGCGCTATTTTACTGAATGGTTTCTTAGATTTAGACAGTAATGGTTTTCCCCATGTTAATCTTATAATTGCCCCTAGCTACCTAATTGTTAGATTCAGAAAAAAACTACGGATAAAAATTTCTTAAAATTATTTACACAATTCAAAATTAACCTATAGTTACATTGGTGGTTGGGGCTCATTACGCTTTAAAAATTTTAAGTTGGCCGCTGTATTGGAAAAATAAAGTATAAAATAACAATTTACAATTACAGTAATAAATTAAATAAAAATAAATATTAGTTGCTAATAAACATGGTTCAATTATTCTTAGGGGTTTCGAATAAAACCGGTAGCACCCTTTAATCACTATGAACAATGCGAAGACTGTTAATTTTAATTTTAATTTATTAAAGAACACTTAAGTAACAAGTATAATACAATTCTTTTGGTTGGCAGCTGTGTTCATAACAGGACATTCACGTGTTAATATTATTCTGATGCACATCTTTATTCAACCAAATATTAATTTTTTGTAGAAAAATACGATTAAATTATATATATCTCACATCCAATAGTAACCCTAATACCACTGACCTTTTATGCATCTTTAGAGTCCATGCTAAAACCAACTTTTGCGAACAATTAAAATTATAAGCATTTTGGTTTGTTCATTAATTTTCAGTAATAATGTAAAAGGAACAATATAAAAACCATTATGTTTATGTTAGGAAAACAATAATAAATTAATTAATAAACTGTGACATCAACATACATAATTAATTGAGGTTCTGAACAACAAACAGCGCGAAACGCTATGCTGCTGCAGTGCGGCGTTGCTCTTTCTTGCCAACTTCAAAGATGGCGGCCCGGCCGGCCGGCGGACCGTTTGCTCGACACGCAGCGCGCGTTCCAGTTTATTATATACTTCGATGGTTTTACCATATGTAAAATACCTTAAGATTGTAAATTAGACAAAGAAGAAAGAATTGTGTGATTATTGGCCATTATTGAAAGAGATGAAAGAAATATGTTTCGTGAGAAGGCCTACTGCAAGAGTTGTTTAGAAACTTTTGTAGGACTGTACATAAAAGGATTCTGGCCCAAAATAGAATAAAGATGTTAAAAATAGAGACATGAGAGTCAGTATAGGTCAGTTCAGTGCTGACAGTGAGTTTTGCAGGTGGGAGGGTGGAACGTGTCCGGGAGGACATGGAATGTGTCAGCGTTCAATCTGCAGAACACCCTGCACATCCTGCAGAACAAGTACAACATGGGCGGACTGTTCTCGTGGGCCGTGCAGGAGGACGACCGCAACTCCAGCCTCTACATTATACAGGTGATGATAAAGTTAAACAAAGTACATCAGGTAATACCGGGTGTTTCAAAAAGAACTTTACAACTTAAATATGTTTTTTTTTATTTAAAAAATAAATTATTAAATAAATAAAATATTTTTTATTATTTTTATTAAATAAATAAAAAAAATTTAAATACATTGAAAGATCCTTCAGAGGTGGTTTTGATGTCAATATGTAGGTCATTCCAAGTTTTGCAGATTGCTATTTCCAAAACTCCCCGATATGAGTGCTAGTAGCAGTTACGTTTATGTGTATGCCTTCATTGAATTTAGGAGCATGCTAACCATGAGCTTTTTCTCAGAAGAATCAAATTCGGCTTTTTCTACAGTTTAGCGTTATTTTTGACCAACTATGCCAAAATTCCACCTAAGAAGAATACATTTTGTGTTTGGCATAAATGTTTTGTACAGAATTTGGATACTTCAGACCAACAAACACACCTAGCACCCTCAATTCAAGTGAAGGTTGCTACTAGCGTGATTGCTACTAGTGTGATTGCTTGTATCCAGTTAATGTCGCTACTAGCGAAGCATGTGTAAAATCGTTAAAAGATCCTATCAAGTTTTGTATTAAAAATGTACCCTACAATCACCATTGTAGGGTCTTTCGATGAATTGTTATCATCTAAAAAATTTGTATATAGTCATTTTTGAAACACCCTTCAGGACTTTTCACCCTGGTATGAGCTCTTTAAAAATCTAATAAAACTTTGTCAGGTAGACCTAATCAATTGTATAATCAACAAAATATAGGCCCTTCTGTAAAAGCGTCTAAAAATATACACCGCTTTATTAACTGCTCTATAGTTTTAAAATGATGAAAAAGTAAAGAAACTTGCTATTGAAAAAAATTAAAGTGAAAAGAGAGCCTCAAAGATAGCTTTATTAATTTTTCTTTTCAGATCGACCAAGGAGGCCTTACTCTACCCACAAGGGATACATACCTCAACAAGACTGCAAATGAGAAAGTTCTGACTGCATATTTAGATTATATGACTAAGGTAAGTTAGGGCTTCATTTCACAGATTTCTCTTAATAATCAATAAATTTACCAAAGATCAGGACTACTTTCAAGTTTAGTCCCCTGAAACACCACTAAGTAGTAGCTCTTGTTTGTTTACATTTTACTAATTGAAAATCTAATTGCAAAATTGTATGTACAGTATTGTAGGTTAGTAATGTAATAGTTCACAGATAATTCCATGAAGTAAACATATAATGTACTTACTTGTAAAATAAAATATCCTCTATTTAACACAATTTAAAAAGATTTCAATCAACTAGTTTCTTTGGAAACATTAATGGTTTATTCCAATATTATTGAACAAAGAGCACTGATATGTCCATACATGAATAGGGCTTGAGTTAAAGAAAACAATGATGCCATTAAAATTCAAAAGGTTCTAAGTGAAAATATGTGAGATATAGAGCATTCAAAGCAGTTTCTCCTATAAGACTGTATATGTTAAAGTTGGCCTCTTTCCGTGTTGCGCTAGGGGTGGTGGGATTATACAGGCCTGGTGTTTTAGTAGACCCCTGTAAAAAGGAGTGTGCAAAAAAAGCTTAAAGTTATAAATTTTAACCCAATAGTGCTAGATTACAATAGTTTGTATCTTGCATCTTGATCGTATAGAGAATCAAATGGAATCATTGGTGTTTTTTGATAACAATCGAGATGACCAATGATGCTGTTCAATTCTGCAATATTGAAAGTGGCAGTAAAACAATATATTGTTCCAAGGAACTTTAGATGAAGATGGACAATGAAATATCGTTTCTAAGCACTTTTCAAGAATAACAGCAACAAGGATGAGTAGTGTGTTTTTGGGAAGGCTGGGCCATGACGTCATCACGATGACGTCAGCAGTGATGACGTCATCAATGACGTCACTAATGACGCCACTAATGACGTCATAATGACGACATATGACGTCACACCTATGACGTCATGGTGACGTCATTATCACTGACGTCATCATGATGACGTCACTGACGTTAATTAGGTCAAGGTCACGCAAGAATACAAAAAAAATTTTTTGCACTTTTGCGATTCCTCAAATTTTGCTGAGAAATTGAAATTTCTCGAGGAATCACAAAAGTGCAAAAAATATTTTTTATATTCCCTAGTGATCAGACTCTTGACCTAATATATCCGTCAGGGGTCATTGACTCGTCCCAGCAGCCCCACTTGAAAAAAAAAATAATTTTTTTATTTTACTTACCCACCGAGAGACTGAGAGCCGAAGAATAATTTCTTCAAACACCCGACAGTGCGACAAACGACACGCGATCCGAACAGCACCGCGTCCGAAGACGCACTGACTTGTACACAGACGGTATCCCAGGTACCCGGCCCAGTGGTGGGGATAAGGAGGTGGTGGGGGTAAAGTGGTCAGAAGGAAGAAAAATTTATTTTTTTACAAACAACTCGTCCCAGCCGGTCCTTTACCGGACCTCCGTAACTCGGATTGGAAATATTTCCTGAGAAATATTTATTTTTTATTCTTTCTCAGGTGATGTTGGAACTTGGTCGGGAATTGGAGTCACCAACGTAACCTTACTGGCAAAAGTTAGCTCGTCTAAAAGTTTCTGAAACATTTTATCATCCATAGTGATATTTGTGTCCCTTGAGTAAAATTTTGGATTATTTTTGAAGCAACGTTTCATTTTTGTTAAAGTGGAAGTCTTGGACACCTTAACAGAATTATTTTGCTTGGCCAGCAAAAATTTTACTCTTAATAATTTTTCTCGCAAAGTTTCAGCCATAGATGTGTCTCACAGTAAGGTTTGGATAAAACTGAAACACTTAGTCCAGTGTTGTACCTTAGCTTCAAGTAGTGGGGGAACAGGGCTATAGTGGGGGAATGAGTAGTGGAGGGGGTAATGCGGACTGTTGTTGACAAGTGTAGAAACAGTTTGCTGGGAACTGTCCAAGGAGTAACATGTACTGTGCAGAAAAATTAACCGAGAGACTTGTGTAAAATTTAACTCCAAGAAATATTTAATGTAAGACTAAAAGAGGTAGAGCCAAATGAAAAATAATTTTGTAGGAGACGGGTATGGATCAGTTTTGTAGTAAAGTTCAAAATCCACTTGTGTGGAATAAAATTAAATTGTGAGCGAAAAATATTTAGCCACACCTGCAAAATACAAGTGTATGAAAATATTAGGAGACCTGTATAGCTAAATAAAAATTAATTTTGTATCAAACAGTCTTCCAACATTTCAGTTTCTAAGTCTTAACAAGTAAGGAATAAAATATTAAATAATGAGTGGAAAATAATTTGTTAAGTAAACGTAATTGTAGCAGTGTAACAAAAATTAATTTTGTGCAAAACAGGCTAGGTTCTGTTTTGCTAAGTTTAATAAAAATGAAAAAATAAAAATTTACTCACAGAAAAGTCCCGCGGCGGCGAGGTGTGGTGTGTTTGTTGGCTTGCAATAAACTGACTTACCTTCTGTTGAGCTACAGTTGGCAAGCTGGCCAAGAAACCAGTCTGTTATATAAGCATTACGTAACCGTCTCTGCCGGCTGTGCTGAGTTTGGCATGCTAAAATATAATTCTATACTGCAACTGTCCTGGACCAAAAATATTCTAAGTCCCAAGACCCCTCCTCCTCCCCCCCCCCGGCTCCGGACGAGAAGTGCGCCCCCCCCCCCCCGGGGGAGGAGGAGGTGGCATAGCCCGAGGCGTTGCCATACCTTGACACGTGTTGTATAATGAGATCCGGTTAGTAATGTATACAGGTGTGGCTCTTGGAGATTGTCCAATGCCGCAAACAAGTACGTGTCGAGGTCCGGCTGTTTACGTAACCAGATCCGGTTCCCCCACTCCTGACCGGCTCAGCTTCGGTTCTCTGAGGCTTTGCTTCCTCGCAGTTGGTTTCAAACACTTCAGCTGAGTGGTTGAAGCTCTGCCCTACAGGATTCGCAATGTAATGTTGGCGCCGCATTATATTGGGAATTCTTTTAGTCTAAGGCATGGCATGTGTAGTGTTAAGAAATATTTTATTTTGCGCTTGCTGCTTCTGCTAGGTCTTGGTGTTGGATTTATTTAGTCTAAGTGTTGTGTGTTGAAAAATATTTCTTTGTACTAATCTTCACAGGTTGTCCCCAAGTAGAAATTTTTCTAAATTCGCATCTTGGAGGTACTCCTCCGTAAATTGGCAGCTTAAGTGTTAGGCTTTTGAGACTTAACAGTCTCTGTAAAATAAAAATTTTTCGAGGTTCAGAACCTCAAGAATTATTTGTTACCAACAATAGCATGGCGCCTAACGAGCCCGGGGGTAGGCCCCTGGGGATCCACCCTTAGGCCTCTTTCGGTCAGGGGCGCTACTGGACCTCATCACTCTAGATGGGTGGTTGGCATCCTTTAGCAAGAGGCGTCGGATACTGACACTGACCGGTGTGCTAGGCAAAAGTCAGTACCCACGGGTTAAGACGGGATCCTCGGTCATGGTTAGCATGACCTCTTCCAAATTATTGTAGCATGTTTCCCTTAAGGAAACTCAAAATTAAATAAATAATTTTTTATTAAATCACCTCCCCCTAAATGTTGAGATCCCCCCGATGCCTCTGACCGCCGGCGGTCTTAGGCATCGGGGGGATTTCTTTTTTAACTTTTGGATGACCTTGACCCATATTAGTGTGTGAATAAAATAATATTTTGTTCACACGATATGTAGGTCAGCCATGACTTAGGCGGATTTTTGCCTGAGTTCTGAGGACTCCTCAGGACTTAGAGCGAGATGCGACTAAGTGTTGGCTGTCCAAACTGTGGTGGAACAAAATATTATTTGATGTTGACACATGAGTAAGGGTAGCAGGTATCCAAGAGTTAAAGTCCTAGGGGTAGGTGACCCCCCCCCCCCGAGCCCCGGACGGCAAGTGAGCCCCCCCCCCGAAATTTTTTTTTTGTATTTTGACCTTGACCAAAAATTTTTTGCTCCGGACGAAAACAGCGCCCCCCCCCGAATTTTTTTTTTGGGATTTTGACCTTGACCAAAAATTTTTTGCTCCGGACGAAAACAGCGCCCCCCCCGAAATTTTTTTTTGGATTTTGACCTTGACCAAAAATTTTTTGCTCCGGACGAAAACTGCGCCCCCCCCGGGGAGGTGGAGCTGCCAAGCCAGTAGTGTGAAATTGTTACTCCTACAACAAGTTAAAAAATAGTAGTGGCATACTGTTCCCCCCACCAGTCTACCACTGAGGTACCTCTGAAGCAAGTTTGACTCATCTCATTCTCTTTCGAGCCTCCAATGGGTTGACATGGATGTTTCACTGTTTTAGATGTAGCGTAAGTATAAAGGTAATATTTTGCACAGTGGTGTCATGTATGTTTTTAGTAATGGTTAGATTAGAAAAAAATTGTTTCAGATTGTTTGTCTCTGACAAGTTTTAAACTGTGAAATTTTAAGGATGGAAAAAGTATTTGTAATTATTTAAAAAATATAGGTAGCACCGTTTTAGTGCTACCTTAAATATAAATTTTAAAGATCTGAGTTTGAAATTTTTTATGCTGGTATTAATTCTATATTGTTTTTGAGCTAAATTGAATATGCAGGTAACACTTTAGTATTTTTCCATGGAAATATTCTTGATTCTGTACATTTTTGAGTGTTGTCATGTGGTAAGTGTGTCTAAAAGCATCTGATGAAACAAATATATTTAAAAGTATTAAACTGTGAAATTTTAAGGATGGAAAAAATATTTGTAATTATTTCAAAATATAGGTAGCACCGTTTTAGTCCTACCTTAAATATAAATTGTAAAGATCTGAATTTTGAAAATTTTTAGAAACTTGTTTGTAAATAATTTTTTGTTTCGCATTTTAGACAAATGGAAAAAAATTTATAAAACTGTAAAAAAGAGAAAAAAATATGAGCGGGAGATAGGGCAGCAGATGCTCTATCCCCCGCTGAAAATAATAATTTCCGATGGAATTGACCCACTGTTGTGAATTGATTGTGGTGGGGGAGAGCATTAGTGGTGGGGGAAACGTTATATATATGGGTAGTCAAGCCTCAGTCTCATTTGGTAAGAAAAAGGGAACGCTGGATCGGAGGTGATGGTAAGATTGACTCAATAGCAAATACTTTAACACTGCAATATGTTAACAGGTTGTCAATGGTTAGGAAATATTTTTATTTTTATACTCGCTAGTTTGTTTAACCTTAAAATTTTAAATATATTTTATTTTGATCAAATGCTTTTGCCGGACTTCCTACACGCTAAGACTCATATAAAGTACAGGATTCAAGCTGATCTCTCGGGGAAATACTATGTAGCCACCTCACACTGGTTATCTGAGTTGATTTCTTTTTTGGTTTCCTTCAAGTCTTGGGTTCATAAATTAGCTGTTAGTTTTTTCAAGAATCCACGAATCGATGCTTGATCTTGCCAACAGCCTTAGCAAACTAACAGCTAATTTACGAAGACAAGACTTAAAGGAAACAAAAAAAATCAAGTCAGATGACCAATGTTAGGTAGCACATCAGTATTTCCCCGCGAGATCAGTCTTAATTCTGTACATTTTTTGAGTTTTGGCGTGTGGTAAGTGTGCCAAAAGCATTTGCTCAAACAAATATATTTAAAAGTTTTAATTTTGAACAAGTTGGGCAGTAAATAATAAAAATATTTAACTTTTGAACCAGTTGACATATTATTGAAAGTATTTGTTAGAAAGTCAATCTTACTACCATCTCTTATCCAGTGTTCCCTCTTTCTTACCAGATTTAAGGTGGCCTTGACCTATATATTTGTCCTAAATAGCAAATTTAAAATAAATATAATACATTTTGTTCTGCGCATGTGCAGATTTGTTCTGCGCATGCGCAGAACGGGTCTTTCCCAAAGATCACCCCCCACCACCTGCTATAAAAGGAGGTCGGTCAAGAGCGTCTCTCATTCTTTGGTGAACTTTTGTGGAGTTAACATCCAAAGACGCTCTTGGTAATAAGTGTTAAAAATGCTTCTTTGCCATATTTGTGGGGAATTTTTCCCAGATGAAGACATTTTAGCTATACATCAAGAATTACATATGGAAGACCCGGCAAGTTTAACGGCTAATGAAATGGACTGCGATTGGATTGACGAATTTTTGGATGAATTTAATCAACGGCTCGACAACTGGGAGAGTTATTTGCAACAAATGCAGCAGGGACGACCCAGCGTGATCCAATTTGGAGGTGCTGGACCGTCAGGACTTGGAAGGAGACCTACAGAGGACATGGACACCGACACGGACACCGACACGGACACCGACACGGACACAGACATGGAACAAGAAGAAGGAGTGAACCAGATACGTATAACAGCTTTCCCGGACATACGGTAACCCATCACAAAATAAGTAATGTACAGCTTGATCTTGAAAATTTTTTAACTGAAGCAAAATTATTGATTGGACAAACTTTGCGACAAGAATTGGCAAGATTAAATTTTTTAAAATTTGGTTTAGTTTTAGATGCGTTATTTACTAATACGGATGGTGAAACAACAGTGAGGGGGTTTATAACAAAAAACCGTACTTTGATGTATGCTTCTGATGTAAATAAAATTGTTGAGGAATGTTTGGAAGAACTCTTAACAAAACTGCAGGAACATGAGGGGAGAGGGTCAGGTTGGATGTTTACATCTGTAGAGGGTTTAGATTTAAGAGTGCATAAGCACGGATTTGGTATGAGAGGAAGCAGCTACGTCCCTCTACCAAAAACCATTGAGAAAACGAAAGCATGTATAAATGTACAAAATGTAGATAATGAATGTTTTAAGTATGCTATGTTATGTGAATATATTTTGCCAGAGCAGCACCCTTGTAGAGTAAGTGGACATTATGTAAATGTAAATAATAGGTATAATTTGTAGGACTATCTTACCCTGTAAAAATTTCAGATATTTCTAAGTTTGAGAAACACAATCCTGGTGTTAGTGTAAATATTTTTGGTTTGGATGATGCAAATAATGTGTACCCCTTAAGGGTAACTAAAACTGAACTTAGGAACCATACTGATTTGTTATTAATAACTAAAGGTGAAATTTCACACTATGTATATATAAAGAATTTTGAACAACTTGTCAGAAGTCAAGTTACTAAGCATCATGGTCATATAACGATTTGTAAGCGATGTTTTTGTTTTGTGTCAAAAGAAGTAAGGAGAGGAGGTGCGGAATGGCTACAAGAACACCAAAGACTCTGTAATGAAAATTTTGAATGCAAAATTAGTTTGCCTGCACCTACTCGCTCTATTGTAAAATTTGAAAAGATTAGCCATCAATATAGGGTACCATTTGTAATTTATGCAGACTTTGAGTCCACACTGGTACCCCAAGAACATCCAGAAGGGGAAATTACCAGTAGGACTAAATACCAGCTGCATAAACCTAACAGTTTTTGTTTGCTTGTTAAATCCACACTGTCAGAAGAACATTTGAAAAATTTTGGTTAAGTTCAACACCAATTTTGTACAGAGGTGAGGATACTGCTAAACATTTTGTAGATAACTTGTATTATATAGCTGATAAGGTTGAAGAAGTGTACAGTAATATTGTTCCTATGATTCCTCTAGATGAAGAGGAGGAAATTCAATATATCAATGCTACTAATTGTTACTTGTGTAAAAAGAATTTACTGTTGAGAACCATAAAGTTCATGACCATGATCATCTTACTGGTTATTACAGAGGGGCTGCTTGCAATTCATGTAATATTAATTATAAACTTCCGAAATTCATTCCAGTTGTTTTGCATAACCTTAGTGGTTATGATTCACATTTTATTATTCCGGAATTGGGCAGGGATGATGGGAAAATTGATGTTTTGGCCAACACTTTCGAGAATTATATTAGTTTTTCCAAGTCTGTTGGCAAAATGAAGCTTCGATTCGTGGACTCTTTTCGATTCATGTCATCTAGCCTTGCCAACCTAACTAAAAATTTAAGACGACAGGATTTAAAAGAAACAAGAAAAATTGTGCCAGGAGATAAAATGGACTTGGTGCTAAGGAAAAGAGTCTTTCCTTATGATTATATTACAGGAATGGAAAAATTTGAAGAAACAAGACTACCACCTATCGAAGCCTTTAAAAGTAAATTAACTGAAACCGAAATTTCAATTGAAGATTATAATCATGCTCAGAAAGTCTGGAATGAATTAGGAATGAATACATTGGGTGATTATTCTGACTTTTATGTAAAACTAGATGTAACATTATTGTGTGACATAATGGAACAATTTAGGAACACCTGTTTCACCGCTTACGGACTGGACCCCCTTCATTCGTTTACATCTCCCGGCTTAGCATGGCAGGCCATGTTAAAATCCACCGAGTGCAAGTTGGAGCTGTTAAACGACATTGATATGGTTTTGATGATCGAATCCGGTGTACGCGGTGGATTAACTCAGGCCGTTACAAGACATGTTAAAGCTAATAATAAATTTCTACCAAATTATGATGAAACTAAAGATTCGATTTTTCTTGGCTATTTTGACGCGAATAATTTGTATGGTTGGGCCATGTCTAACCGCTACCTCATGGAGACTTCAGTGGGTAGACCCGGACAGCATCGGGGACATCATGCAGATCCCACAAGATGGACCGACCGGCTACATTTTGGACTGCGACTTCGAGTATCCAGAACACCTACACGATCATCATTACGACTTGCCACTGTTGGCTAAAACTGAAGTATCACCGACAGGAAAATGGCCCAAATTAATGATGACATTAAACAACAAAAATCGTTATGTGGCACACTATTGGGTTGTACAACAAGCGTTGGAGTTAGGACTAAAAATAACAAAAATTCACCGAGCACTACAATTTTCTCAGTCGTGTTACTTGAAACCTTACATAGATTCCAACACCGTGAGGAGAGCAGCAGCCACATCAGCTTTTGAAAAAGATTTTTACAAGCTCATGAACAATGCAATATTTGGAAAAACTTTAGAAAACAAAAGGAAACACAAAATTGTAAAATTAGTAACAAACCCCAGACAGATGCAGAAACTTGTACAGAAACCGAATTTTGGAACAAGTATGATTATTAATGAAAACTTGGTAGCAGTCAGCATGAAGAAAACCAAGATAGTAATGGATAGACTGTTGTACATAGGAATGTCAATATTGGATATAAGTAAAACGCACATGTATGACTTTCATTACAACAAAATGGTTCAACATTATGGAAGAGAAAATATTGGAGTAGCCTACATGGACACGGACGCACTAATTTATTGGATTAAGACACAAGACATGTATGAAGATCTTCGGACGTTCATACACAAAAATGATTTTGATTTTCCGACTACCCAAGAAATCACCCGAACTTTAATGAAAGTAATAAGAAAGTTTTAGGCAAATTCAAAGACGAATGCAACGGAGCAAGCATGGAAGAAATCGTTGCACTAATGTCCAAATTATATTCTTTTAAAGTATATAAAGGACATCAAGAAGAAACATCTACCACTAAAAAAGCAAAAGGTGTGAAGACAAGTTATTTGAAGAAAAATGTAAACTTTGAACAATACAAAAACTGTTTATTTAACGACACCACCTTGACTGCTAAATTCAACACCATAAGGAGTGAAAAACACAAAGTGTACAGTGTTACAGAAGTGAAAAAAGCACTATCGGCAAATGATGACAAAAGACACATTATGGATGACAAAATCAACACTCTTCCTTTTGGCCACTACTCTCTCAACCCTATCAACAACTAACCTATTCTTCGTCCTTCTTCGTCCTTCTTCGACCTAAATTCCTTTTTCGGCCACTACTCTCTCAACCCTATCAACAATTAACCTATTCTTCGTCCCTCTTCGTCCTTCTTCGACCTAAATTCCTTTTCCTCCCGTAAAAAAAATGGGAACACGGCAAGTCCAACGCCTTGTTCCCCATTTTTTTACATTAATTTGAATGACCTTGACACATTTAAAATCAGTTTTTAATTAAAAACAAATTTTTATTTCCACTTTATTGGTAATATAACAACCTAAACATAATTAATAAATTGTTTATAAAATTATTTTCTTAACCCTCTTAAAATAAGGGAGGGGGGTATCATATAAATGAACTATATTTTTAAATATCATTCATTTATATAATACCCCTCGGACATTTCCCAAACCATGTCCTTGAGGGTTAAGGAAATATATTTAAATAGTATTTCTTACCAATTTAGAATACCTTAACAGACTTAAATAGGGTTTAATACATACATAAAGTTCATATCTATTTCAACCGTAATAACGGAAGGATTAAAAAATGGATTTAAAACAAAAAATTGTTAATGAACTTCATAAACCTGCTAGAAGAAAATTTCCCCGTAGAAATACCGTTATAAAAGGAATGAACGACTTATATCAAGCGGACTTAATAGAAATGATTCCTTATAGTAAACAAAATAAAGGATTTAAATATATATTGACTATTATCAATTGTTTTACAAAAATGGCAGATGCTTTACCGCTAAAAGATAAAACCGGCAAGAGTGTAACAAAAGCCATGGAAACTGCGATACAGAGAGACAAAAATACCATAAAACATTTACAAACCGATGATGGTAAAGAATATTTCAATAAAGAATTTCAAATTTAATGAAGAAACACAATATAAACCATTATTCGACTAATTCAGAGGTAAAAGCATCAATTATAGAAAGATTCAATCGAACTTTAAAAGGTGCGATGTACAAGATGTTTTCAAACAGAGGATCGCACGTATGGATTGATATGTTACCAAAACTAATGAAAGATTACAATAACAAGTTCCATAGAACAATTGGTATGAAACCGAACCAAGTGACTAGTAAAAATGAAAAACTTGTATTAAAAACGTATAAAAATGAATACTAAACCAAAAGTTGAAAAACTAAAGCCTAAAACGTTTAACGTTGGTGATAAAGTGCGAATAAGCAAATACAAAGGTGTATTCAGTAAAAGATATCTGCCAAATTGGACAAATGAGGTTTTTACCGTATTTAAGGTGCAACCTACAATACCAGAAACTTACATTTTAAAAGATAATAAAGGACAATTGCTCGAAGGAGGGTTTTATGGACATGAAATGTTAAAATCCACAGTAGGTGATGTATATCTCGTTGAAAAGGTGTTGCAACGGAAAAAAGATAAAGTAAAAGTGCGATGGTTGGGATTTAATAAGAGTGAAGATTCTTGGATACCTAAAAAGGATCTCATATAATGATGGAGCATCATTTTAGGTTGAACCTTTACAAAGGATGGAGATAATACCGCAAAAGGATAGTTTTCCTATTAATAATATTGATGAACTCACGGTGGACAATTCAGAATTGAACAGTGGCAAACATGGTGTTTTGTTACCAAACACGGTGCGTTGTCTTGTAACCGGTCCATCCAATTGTGGTAAAACAAATGTGGTATTCAATTTGATTACAAACCCAAAATGATTGCGTTTCAATAACTTGTATGTCTTTTCTAAATCATTACAACAACCCAAATACCAATTATTAGAAAAAATATTTAATAATGTTCCAGAAGTGAAATATTATAAGTTTGATGCAAGTGAAAGTGTAATGCAACCGCATGAAGCTAAACCATTTTCAGTTTTTATATTTGATGATGTATCCTGTGAAAACCAAAACACTATCAGGAGCTATTTCGCTATGGGGCGACATAACAATATAGATAGCATTTACATAGGCCAGACTTATAGTAAAATACCAAAACAATTGATAAGAGACAACGCAAATGTGTTAATTGTATTCAAACAGGATGAAACCAACTTAAAACACATATATTACGATCATGTCAATGCGGATATGTCATATGAACGGTTTAAAGACATATGTGGTAAGGCTTGGGCTGAAAATTATGGATTTTTGACAATTATGAAGGAACAACCACTAAATAACGGTCGATACAGGATAGGTTTCGATAAATTTATATTAATTCACTAACCACGATATCACACAATCATTCTTGTACAGCACGTCTTGCTACAAACATGGTTAACGAGGAAAAGTTAGTAAAGGAAATTAAATCACTTAGTGATTCTATTCGGGCTAAAACAGAGCGTTAAAGTTAGGTATCAGCGAAAGGGAGAAATTTCTTGAATCTACTTTTAAACCTATTACAGAGCCTTTGAAACAATTGAACAAAAAATTGACTAAACCTTCTTTTCAAGGTGATATTATTGCTCCGATAACACAATATGAAAGGGAAAGTGTAATATCAGAAGATATTAGCGATGAAGACCCGGAAGCTTCCATATTTAGTGATACAACGGCAGAAAGAGAAGATGTATATGCTGGTAGTGAAGAAGAAGCGGCATCTATAACGAGTGAAGAAGAAAAAACAGAAGGAGAACCATCAAACATAAGCTTATTGGGTGAAAATATTCATACAAAAGGACCTTTAGGAAGAAAATACTTGTTAAAACTGTTAATTGGAACTGATTCTACTAAAAAATACCACAGTTATGGAGCAAGAATGTCCAAAGAAGGTGTAATGATTGGTAATAGCAAATTAGATGTCGATGAACATGATAATATTCACGTAGGTGATCAAATATATAAGGGAACAAGGGGACTATTTGAATTATTATTTGAAAATAAACCTTTAAAAGCATTAGTAAAAAATGATGATTTGGAAGTGTATAGCAAAATTTTGGATCAAACTAATGCATATAAAAGAAATTATTTACCTGAAGCACCCATATATAGAAATAAATCTGTAAAATATAAAGATTTTGTTTCCAAATTAATACCAATTATAAGAAGAAAACCTGTAAAAAGAAGATTAGTAGCATCCACTTTAGATTTAAGTTCCCCAGAACCGAGAAAAAGAAGCAAATCAGTCACCGGTAAAGGATTGATGAAGAAACTATACAATACAAACGTAATTTATTACAATAATATCAATAAATTGGTGGATAGAATGAAACTAATACATGAAGCCAAAGAAGCGGGTCATACTGGATTGGAAAACGAATGGGTGGCTTTAGTGGATGAACTTAGAAACCGCGGGTAATCTCATAAAAATGCATTACTCCCTAAAATGCTATTCAGTTGCACCATGAGTGTCGACAAGTTCGGACGGTATTCCTCGGATGGATTATATTACGCGAATAACTTAAAAAGAGGTGCTGGTTTACCACAAACACCTGAAGGAGATTATGATATTAGTAATAAAAGGTTAAAAAACATAAAAGATCCCACGGACGAAAACGATGCCGTAAATTTAAAAATAGTAAAGGAAAAGATATCACCAACATTAAGACTACACAATAACACATATGATGCAGAAAATCATAGAATTATCAACATTGGTAAACCAAATGAAAACGGTGATGCGATAAACAAAGGTTATTTGTCATCTGAATTAAAAAATACGTTAAACTTCAATGGAAAAACGTATAGTGCTAACAATAAACGTATATCCAACGTAGATGACCCTAAAGATGCAAAAGACAGCGTGAATAGACGCTATTTACATTCCTTGATACCTGAAAAGACAAAAGATGAATTTCTTTTTATAAATTTGTTATTAATGATATAGGTTATCCAAAAACTGAAAACGATGCTGTAAATCTAAAATATATTAAAGATCATTGTATCATACGTGATGTAGGGGTTATAGATTGTTTTAATAATTGTTTAGCAAATGTTAAAGATGGTTCGGCGCCATCAGATGGTGCAACAGTGGGTCAAATGAAAGAGACTTTAAAACAAGAGACATCTGGATTTGTAAAACAAGACCAAGTGGTATCACGGCAGGGGGATGTGTTTGTACAAGGAAATGAAAAGTTTACATTACTTGAAGAAAAGAATAAAGTTCTTGATGGACATGTATTAAGGAATAATGTTTGGGATGGTAAAGGAAAACAAATGATACATATAGCTCCCGCGTCATTGCCTGGTAATGTTGTTACTTTTGAACAGATAATACAATTAGAGCCAACTGGACATAGATGGTGGAATTGCAATAACAAACGATTAACAAGAGTTGCAGACCCTGATTATGTAGATGACGCTGTAAATATTAATTTTCTTGTTAAAGTGATAGGTAATATAATGTTTGATATGCATAATTATATTGCAAGCGGACAATATAATCATGTTGATGAAAAAATGAGAAATCATGGATAAAACAAGAAGTTTTTTATAAGTATTTTTTTACTAAAACAACACAACCTTAAGGATCCACATTTTAGGATCCTTTTAGTATTTAATTGATGAAAAGCATAAATAAAGTCATTTATGTTCAACTTGTCGTAGAGGTAACACATAAGTTGCGAAATTCAATTATAAAAGTGCATTATGACATTTCAATATATCAGTCCATATTGAGACACTGTAAGGAAAGGAGGTGGGATCACGTCCACAGCGGTTTCTCTATTAAGTAAAGCCTTAAATCGAATTCCAGTAGGATCCATCGTAAATAGAGCAATAGACGCTTTACCATACGAATTTCACATACCGGGAGGTTATCAGTATTGCTGACCAGGAACTAAATTGAAAAAACGACTGGAAAGAGGCGATCCAGGCAAAAATAAGTTAGATCAAGCTTGTAAAGAACACGATATAGCATATTCCACATTTAGCGATACAAAAAATAGATCGATAGCTGATAAAAAGCTCGCGGATATAGCTTGGCAACGAGTAAAGTCTAGTGACGCTAGTATTGCAGAAAAAGCAGCAGCTTTAGCGGTAACAGCAGGTATGAAGGCTAAAACAGCGGTAGGAGGTGGAAAAAGGAGGAGAAAAGTAAAAAGGAGATCGGCAAAGACAAAACATGGGGGGAATATTAGAAGAAAACGACGTTCCACCAGAAAGGGTAGCAAAAAACCAACAGTATGGTCAATGGTAAAAAACGGGGCAGGTCTATACCTAAGACCGTATCGTGCATATTAAATAAAAGAAATCAATAGTAATACCACATAAAGCGTTAACAAATATCGAATTATTTAAATACATTTCATGTTTAAAAATACCTTTTTTCGCGGTGTCTTTATGAAAGATGCTTTACCAGTTAAAATGTGGAAAAACGAAACCGGTATTGTAAATTTAGACAATTCTGAAGGTCCTGGCACTCATTGGGTTTGTTATAAGAAATTAGGTGATAATATTTATTATTTTGATAGTTTTGGCAATTTACCACCACCTCTAAAGAACTCGAGCATTACTTTAAATCTGCTAAAAACATATATTACAACTATAAAAGAGAACAACCTGATAACACATTAATATGTGGCCATTTATGTTTGGAATTTCTAGCTAAAAGTATCAGTCACCTTTGACATGTCATCCTATACGGTATCATTAACAGGAAAATCGTCCACTTTAAGAAGTATACTTTTTCCAGCGTTACGCTTGCAAAAAGGAAGATTTTGGGAAGCGGCACTGTTGGATTTTACAACTTACAACTCTATTCCCAATGTTACGGAAGGTAAAAATAACTTATTGCATTATTATAAAGGAAAAGATGCCAGTGGGAAGTTTACAGACTTAGAAGTTTGCAGTTTACCCACAGGTTCTTATGAAATTGATCATATTAATGAATTTTTGCAAAATAAAATGGGAAAAGACAATATAACATTAAAAGGTAATAACAATACTATGAAAGCTGAAATTAACTCCAAATATTATATAGATTTTACTCAGGAACAATCAATCGGTGAATTGTTAGGATTTCCCAAAGATAGCCCAATTTTAGAACCAAATCAAACACATTCCGGTAAACAAACTGTAACTATACTAAAAGTTAATAGTATAGATATAACTTGTAACATTATACAGGGAGCTTACAGAGATGGAGCAAATACTCATATAATACATACTTTTTACCCGAGTGTACCTCCAGGATTTAAAATTGTTGAAAAGCCACAAAACCTAGTATATCTACCGTTGAACACCACTTTCATTTCAGACATCGTGTTAAACGTATTGGATCAAGACGGTAACTTGATAGATTTCCGAGAAGAGCCAATTACAGTTAGATTACATTTAAAATCGACACTTTAATACAAAAATCATGGGTTTATCATTTAAAAGTGGACAGCCTACGGGAAACCGCATTAGTAGCTCTTCAGCTGTGGAGGAGTTAACACGCGAGAACATTCGTTTCTTAGAAAAGATTGGTTTAAAATTAACCAATTATGGATATACTGGATATAGCGCAGGGTCCGACATTCGACGAAACACTATGGGAAAAAGAATATCACACCCACAACCCTTACACTTCATCAAAATTGAACAATAACGATGAAATTCGTATTCCTATACAACATCAAGACATTTACACACTACCATGTGAAAGTTACTTGTATATCGAAGGAAAAGTAACAAAAAAGGACAATAGTGTAGGTACAACAGTTCCATTTATAAATAACCCTATGGCTTTCCTGTTTGATGAAATTAGATATGAAATATCAGGTGTAACAGTTGATTCCACTAAAAAAGTAGGTATTGCAACAACTTTAAAGGGGGTAACATCTATATCACCTAATGAAACCAATTTACTTCAACCAGCCGGATGGGTTTTACCTGAACATGACACAATCACTCCAAATACAAAGGGATATTTTGATTTTCATATTCCATTACGTTTGTTGCTTGGATTTGCTGAAGATTATAGAAAAATAATATTAAATGTTAAACAAGAATTAGTTTTGTTGAGATCTTCTAACGATAAAGACATTATTAAAGCTCCAGATGGTACAACGGATGCAAACCTAGAATGGAAATTAACATTAGACAAAATTGTATGGAGAGTTCCACATGTTAAATTAGCTGACGAACATAGAATGCTACTATTAAGGAAGTTAAAGGCTGATCGTGATATTGTAATTCCTTTAAGAAGTTGGGAATTCCATGAACATCCAAGCTTGCCAACTACAGATCGTCACACTTGGACTGTTAAAACATCTAATTACGTAGAACGAGCCAGGTATATTATATTTGGTTTACAAACAGATAGGAGAGACAGCATCACAAAACATGCAGGCAAATTTGATCATTGCAACTTAAAAAATATTAAAGTTTTTTTTGAATTCACAATTTTTCCCCTACGACAATTTAAATGTGTCATTCGCTAATAAAAAGTACAGTATATTATACGATATGTATGCGAGATTCCAAAATTCATATTACGGTAAAACAAATACACCTTTACTATCACCAGAAGAATACTTAGATGGTTACACAATAGTTGTAATTGATTGTTCTAAACAAAATGAATCAGTAAAATCATCAAGTGTTGACATAAAGATTGAAATGGAGTTTAATGCAGCTATACCTGCAAATACAACAGCATACTGTTTAATTCTACATGATAAAATTGTAACATACACACCTCTAACTGGAATTGTTAAAAATGTATTGTAAAAAAACCGGATTTGTTACATTCCGCAAGTATAAAAGCGGAGCGTGCAGGCCGCTCCTGATCAGTTTGTTGCCTGACGTCGTATGGGTAGCATCATCTTCAATATGGCTTCTACAAGTGGTACAACGGAATGCGATATAGAAAAAGAAATTTCAGAATTTTTGGACATGAATGAACAGCAACACGTCACAAATCAAGAAGAAGAAAAAGGTAAAAAGAAAAAACATTTGTCCAAGAGGAGAAGGAATGTGGAAGAAAATATTTCACCAAATATTTTGATGGAAGTATTTTTAAGAATTTTTTATCCAATCTCTTCAAGTTTGGATAAAAGTGTTTTAATTGGAGTTATGAAATCAACCGACTATTCACCTACAGTAATTTTAACTCAAAATGATTTTGTTTACAGCCAATGCTTGGGAATCTTTTATGAAACACCTCCATTTGTTGGAATGTTACTTTAATAGCAACATGTTTGGCAGGAAAACAAAAGTAGGACTATTGGATTCAGACTTGGAAATTGATATTATTAAACACCGAGGTGAACATCAAATGAGATTCAGAGATACAACCAAACATGACATAAAAATTCAACTGAACAGAGAAGAATTTTTTATTTTAACATGTGCAACGGAACCGATAACAAGATATTTAAGACAGCTAGTATTCTCCAGTTCAATTATTAAAGATTATTTAACAGACACTTTGGACAAACAACCGGACGCACCAATTTTGTATGGACCTGTGGACACTTCAATATTCAACAGAATTCCTCATGAAGTTCAAATGTGGAGACAATTGGAACAATATGTGCAAGAAAAAAATAATTTTGTAAAATCGGATGAAGAAACACATTTCAGTGATGAAAAGGATCAAAGTGATGAGAATGACTACAACAAAAATGACCAGATGGAAAGTTAAGTAAAATTTTTAATTTTTTCACAACACTTTACACTTGAATTGGCAAATTTTTAATAAAAAATTCAAAATTTTGTGGGTGTAGGCCTACCGGGGATGGTGCCCACGTTAAATATACACCAACGCGCCTTCAACTGTACGGCCTGGCATAAATAAATGCCTACCGTGGTGTGGAAAACAGTTGACCTTCCGACACCGTGATGGATAGACAGGTGACCTTTCAAATGGACATGGAAGAAGAAATCAAGTCCAAACCGGGTATTATTGAATTTCAGGCGTTTCGTGGTAACGATGATCGGTTCATAATTAAAGAACTTGTATTTTACGATATAGATAAAAATATTCCTTACACATTTTTATTCAAACCACCATGCTCTTTTTCTTCACTAACCAGCAAAGCCGCAACAACAAACCGATGGACTTGGAAATATTTTCATCACATCGATTGGTATGACGGTTTTACCAGTTATTCAGACTTGTATCATATTATGCATAAATTTTCAAACAGATTTACTAATATTTACACAAAAGGACTTGAAAAGAAAAGATGGATAGAACAATTTACATCTACTCCAGTTAAAGATGTGCAAATTAATAAAAATTTTAAATTTATTGCTGAAAACATTTGTATTTGCACACAAAGTGTGGAACATGAAAGGGACAGGCACTGTGCGTTAAAAAACGCTTTAAAATTAGCGACTTACCTGCAAGATGGAGAAATCGGCGATGGTGGTGGGGGTAACGGCGATTATAAGAGCGAGGAGCAGACCGAGACCTGGCACGAGTATTACTCGAGATTCCGAGACGACAACATCTCAGAGCAAGAAGACAGCGAGGACCTCTAGAACAACCATGGCATCCAACCAGTTTCTGCAGACTTTGGTGGAACAATTCAACGCCCACTCCAAGTCTACAATTTTGCCGGTAAAGAAATGTTCAGAGTTGAAGGATGAAAAACATTATATTATACATACCATGAAGAAGATGGAAACTACAGTCGGCGAGGCAATCTGCTGCAGCTTGAGCGAAGCCCCATACACTCCGGGAGATGAGCCGAAATTCCAAATTTACCTGCCCAAAAGATTTGTACACCTACTCCAAAACGAAGATCTCCGCTCCATACAACCAGGATGTCTCTACTTGGTGTCCCACGGATGCAGCGGCAGCAACTCCACCGAGCTTACCATCCACATCGCAGACAAGCAGCAGTGTTAAAAAAAATATTTTTTTTTCTTTCTTGTATCTGTTTGTATTTTTTAACTATATATATTTTTATCATGTAATCTTGTTTGTACTGTTTTAAATAAAGATAAAAAACCAAAAAAAAAACAAAAACACACACACAAAAAAGGCAACATATCAATATGTGAAACAAAAAAAAAAAAAAATTTTCGCATATTGATATGTTGCCTTTTTTTTAAAGCTCTGGGGTGACCTTGACCTTTGACCTTTGCACAAATTAAACATAAATTTTTTTCAAACAGCAATGTGTGTGTGTGTGTGTGTGTGTGTGTGTGTGTGTGTGTGTGTGTTTTCCCCCACCATTTCAGGTTACCAGCATACAGACTGTAAAGAAGTTCAGTTTGATTGCAACTGTCAAACGATGAGCACCCTATTTGAGCTTTGTGTAAGAAAAATTATTGAAGATCAACAGCTATTTAGCCATACTTTACGATCCAACGCTCCTCAACAAATTAAAATTTTTATCAAACAGTACAAGCTAGACAACAGAGGTTACAACACTTTTGGTTGGTACAAGTTTAGTGATGGTACAAAATTGTTTAGTTGGCAAAAATTTAACCACCTCTCATCAGACAGCGTGTAAACAACTTCCCCCCACCACTATTTCATACTACCTTCAAACGACCATGCTAATATTCATTCCGCCTTTGGACATCATACGGAAAACATCAAGATGGCTCTGACTGTAAAATGTGCAAATTATGAAGAAGTATTTGTAAGAAATCTGCAAGAATTAAATGAAATTGTTCAAGAATTTAAATCACTAATCGAACAGGGATACCGATTGAACATACAAATTTTTGCTTGCAACACAAAATGCCCTCATGTCCCCAGGGATGACGAGCCGCCTAGGTCACCATCATCAACTTCTTCAGCCTACTCCTCCAGATCATCCATGAAGACTCAAGCCAGTCCAAACTTGGAATATTTCTCCTGACTAATATTTATATATTTTGTATCCTTATTGTACTTCAATATGCATATTTTTGTATTGTAATAAAGGAATGATAAAATAAAAACAAAATAAAAAAACCTATCTTGCTACAGTATTGTAGCAAGATAGAATTTTTTTTTAAAACACAAATTGGATGACCTTGAACATGTTCTAACATGTTCAGGTTTTCCCCTACCACTTTTCCTCTTGAAGACCTGAGATGCGGCACCAATGTGTTTCATTACATCTTCATCTTTTGAGCTGCAAACATGGATGTTCCACCACCAATATATGAGGCCGATGAAGCGGAAAGCCTGGGGAGGAGGAGATGCCAGCATGTGGATCTAGTGGAGATGATGGAAAGAAGGATGGAAGAAAGACGGATCAGGAAGGACCATATGCTAATTCAGAAAATTTTAAAATTAGATCTCTTCATAATCTTGGCCTTATTAATTGCAATCTTCTTCTACTTGGTATACGCAGTTGTATACTGCCTAAGATGCATCGAGTGTACAGATAAAGCAGCCAAATTGCCAGTTTCAACACTACTCTTTAAATAAAATTTTCTTTTTTAAAACTCCAAATGGTTGACCTTGAACATGTTTCAACCTGTCTGGTTGTATCAATTACCCCCACCACCACAATTCCAAAAGACCATTCCTACATGCAAGTCTGGCTTCATTTCCAACTCAGCTACGCTAAAGGTTACACTACACACAATGGGGGGTGATGCTGTTCGCGTCCGCAGCATTCCATTAAAGTTGCACGTACTCCCCGGGTGGTGCTAAACGAACAACAACTTTGGCAGCTGAACTGTCACACACAGTGATCTCTCAGCTATGCCAGCTGCCAGACAAAATCCAAACGGCCCTTTCCAGGGCCAATTTAGAAACTTAGGCTGTGTTTTAAATGTTTGTCATTTTAACGTAGAGGGTCTGAGCAAATCTAAAAGTGACTGCCTCAGCAAGGTGCTGCTGGAAAATGAGGTCGATGTCCTCGCACTGCAAGAAACACATGCAGAAGACTTAGAAAACAGTGCGAGGGGCAACATCCCAGGATATAAGCTTGTGGAGGAAATAGGTCACAGGGTCTACGGAGTGGCGACGTACGTTAGACAGGACATAGACGACGTATCAGTCTCCCACAAAAGTTGTGATAACAACACATTTGTTGTTGCTGTTAAGGTGTCTGCGACTACTATTGTAAATGTATACAAACCACCAAACACCCAGTGGTCAGACACAGTTCTCCCAACTTTTGAACATCCTGTGGTATATGTAGGTGACTTCAACAGTCATCATACCCAGTGGGGATACTCGTCCGATGATGACAACGGCACTCGTCTTTCAAGCTGGGCTGAAAATAACAACCTTTTCCTGGTATATAATGCCAAGGACCCACACACCTTCCATTCAGCCCGATGGCGTCGTGGGTACTCTCCAGACTTGTGCTTTTGCTCCCGTGAACCATCAGCAACACCCGTGCCTACTTCCAGGATGGTCCTTGGTGCATTCCCCCACTCTCAGCACAGGCCTGTAATAATATCAGTAGGAATGCAAATTCCTCTCGTAAGATCTTTTCCTCGGCCTAGGTGGAACTTTAATAAAGCTGAGTGGGAGGCCTTCTCATCAAGGCTTGATAGCGGCATCAGGTTCATCCCCTCTAAAATAAAAAACTATGATCGGTTCACTCGCCTTGTCCTGTCTTCCGCTAAGGCGACAATCCCAAGAGGTTTTAGAAAAGAATACATTCCAGGATGGAGCAGAGAGTGCGAAGATCTTTACAGTGAGTTTACAGACACTGCTGACAGAGATGTATCTGACCAACTCCTTAACTCTCTCGACAACTCCAGGAGAGAGAAGTGGGTGAAAACTGTCGAGAACCTGAACTTCACCAAAAGTAGTCGGAAAGCTTGGTCTCTGCTCAGGAAACTCTCCACTGGTAAATCAAGTGAAAAACACGATGCCTCACAGCCTAGCCCTCGTGAAATTGCAAAACGCCTCTCCGTACTTTCAAAACCTGTGCGTACGTCTGCAGACAGAAAAATTAATTTCAAGCTTAATGAGATAAAGGAGAGTCGGCAAGCACCCTTGGAAGTCTCTAGACCCTTCACTTACGACGAGCTGGAAGTGGAGATTGATGCGATGCCAATTGGCAAAGCAGCAGGTTTGGATGACATTTTCCCGGAGTTTATAAAACACTCGGGTAACAAGGCTAGACAGTGGCTTCTGGAAGTTTTTAACACCACTCTGAAAACCGGCGACATGCCTGGGATATTTAGAAAATCCAAGATCATAGCTATCCTGAAGCCCGGAAAGGATCCAAAACTGCCTGAAAGTTATCGGCCTATAGCTCTTTTAAGTGTTTGTTATAAGCTGCTAGAGAGGTTGATTTATAACAGAATCCTCCCTATTCTCAATGCCAGCATCCCTGTCGAACAAGCTGGATTTAGGCCTGGTCGCAACTGTTGTGACCAGGTTTTAGCTCTGACATCTTTCATTGAGGATGGGTTCGAGCGAAGACTGAAAACCTCTGTGGCTTTCTTAGATCTGACTGCAGCATATGACACCGTCTGGAGAAAAGGCCTCCTAGTTAAATTTTACGACCTTATTCCTTGCCCTTTCTTGTTGCGTCTCCTCAACTCAATGCTCTCCAATAGGATGATAAAAGTATATCTGGGACGCAGAGAAAGTACGTTTAGGCAACTAAAGGATGGCCTACCACAAGGGTCAGTGCTCGCCCCACTGCTCTTTAATGTGTATACTGCCGACATTCCTGTAACTCGGTCCTTAAAGTTTATATATGCAGATGATATTGCATTGGCATATCAACACCAGCATTTTCGACAAGCTGAGGAAACACTAACAAATGACCTCACGACCCTCGGTGAATATTTTGAAGCCTGGAAGCTAAATCCAAACCCAACAAAAACTGAGGTTGCTTGCTTCCACTTGAATAATAGACTGGCCAACCAAAAGCTTAAAATCGTATTCAACGGTGTTGAGTTGAAACATAATGACCACCCACAGTATCTGGGAGTCACTTTAGATCGGTCTCTCACGTTTAAAAGCCACTTACAAAAAACGGCATCTAAGGTGAGAACCAGGACTAACATTGTCCATCACCTTGCTGGCTCCACATGGGGAGCTAACGCACAAGTTCTGCGAACAACTGCTCTATCATTGGTATATTCAGCTGCTGAGTACTGTGCTCCCGTGTGGTTAAATAGTGTGCACGTTAGAGAGATCGACGTCCAGCTAAACAGGACCATGAGAGCCATTAGTGGTACACTCATGGTGACTCCTGTACCCTGGCTCCCGGTGCTGTGTAATATCGCTCCTCCTGAAATAAGACGAAGGGATGCACTCATTAGGGAATACACAAAGATCTTATCTGCTCCACAGCTGCCCATCCATGATTACCTACCCCAGAATGCGGGCCGATTGAGGTCCCGAAAACCACCTCTACGAACAGCCTCCCAGTTGATGGACTCGAACTTCACCATCCATACAAACTGGACTTCCTCCTGGGACGCTTTTCAAGGTCGGAACCACTTCTTGATAGATGACCCGACCGTAGCGGTAGGTGGTATGAATCTTCCTCGGAAGCAGTGGACTATACTCAATCGTTTCCGCACTGGAGTGGGGAGATGTAATTATTGGAAGCACAAATGGGGAATGACACAAGACCAGTCATGCGACTGCGGAGCAGAGTATCAAACTATGGAACACATAGTCGAAGAGTGCCCACTGAGTGCCTTCCCCGAAGGATTGGCCGGTCTGCATAGCTCAAGTGAAGCTGGGCTGCAATGGCTTAGCGCCCTGGATTTAGCTCTATAAAGAGAGATCTAATTTTTATTTTTTTTTTTTTATTTTAGTGTTTAGATTTTTACTTATACTGACTCAGGTGCTC
Organism: Neoaliturus tenellus; assembly: GCA_030545055.2. Classification (NCBI taxonomy): domain Eukaryota; kingdom Metazoa; phylum Arthropoda; class Insecta; order Hemiptera; family Cicadellidae; genus Neoaliturus; species Neoaliturus tenellus. Next base: position 216,554,607 of record CM061533.1, read on the forward strand.
TGCACCGCAGAATTTTTTTTTATTATTCTTAAACCATGGTGGCTGGCTGAATGAGCCATACGATATATATATATACACACAATGAAGTGGGAATTACTTGTTGACAGTATTCAATACCTAAAAGAAATCTATGAAAAATTGCACATGCGGCTTCTTCAAAATCCAGGGATGATAATAAAAATGAACTTGGAATACGACTGTCCACTCATCGACGACAGTATGGATGAAGCAGAAGGGGTAGTCCAAAATACACAAGGAACATGTTGCTGTGAAGAAAATTCATCGACAACATCAAGCACAAGTCCGGACAGCACATATGGGGATGAAGGAAAATTTTTGTAAATAATATAAAATTTTTTTTTTTTAAACTTCAAATGGTTGACCTTGAACACGTTTGTACATGTTGAGCAATGTGGATAAAAAATATTTTTTTTCTTTCTTATGCCAATTGCCGAATAACAAACTCAGTTGTATAGTTTGCAAACAAAAAAATTTTTTTTTCATATCATCTAACCACTTTACCCCCACCATCTCCTTATCCCCACCACCCTACCGAGTACCTCGGATACACGGAGAGACTTGCTCAGTTGCTGTTCAACTCTTGTGGTGTGCACATCTCACTTTTCTTTACTCAATTTACTTATATTGAGTTCAAATTTAACTATTTAACCAAATATCTAACAATTCTTAAATTTTAGGCAAAGTTTCAAATAAGAAAAATTTTTTTTTCCATTTAGTTTGATTGAAATTTCACAACTTCCAAGATCACCTGAGAAAGAATAAAAAATAAATATTTCTCAGGAAATATTTCCAATCCGAGTTACGGAGGTCCGGTAAAGGACCAGCTGGGACAAGTTGTTTGTAAAAAATTAAATTTTTCTTCCTTCTGACCACTTTACCCCCACCATCTCCTTATCCCCACCACTGAGCCGGGTACCTGGGATACCGTCTGTGTACAAGTCAGTGCGTCTTCGGACGCGGTGCTGTTCGGATCGCGTGTCGTTTGTCGCACTGTCGGGTGTTTGAAGAAATTATTCTTCGGCTCTCAGTCTCTCGGTGGGTAAGTAAAATAAAAAAAATTATTTTTTTTTCAAGTGGGGCTGCTGGGACGGGTCAATGACCCCTGACGGATATATTAGGTCAAGAGTCTGATCACTAGGGAATATGAAAAATTTTTTTTGCACTTTTGCGATTCCTCGATAAATTTCAATTTCTCAACAAAATTCGAGGAATCGCAAAAGTGCAAAAAAAATTTTTTTGTATTCTTGCGTGACCTTGACCTAATTAACGTCAGTGACGTCATCATGATGACGTCAGCGATAATGACGTCACCATGACGTCATAGGTGTAACGTCATGTGACGTCATATGACGTCATTAGTGACGTCATTCGTGACGTCATTGATGACGTCATCACTGCTGACGTCATCGTGATGACGTCATGGCCCAGCCTTCCCAAAAACACACTACTAGGATGTATCATTGCAGGTCGCACAAAAAGTTAATAGATAAATTATTTAGTTAAACTGTCCACAGAATTGCTTATACTTTTCTGAATACGAGTACTTAGAGGAGTTTCCTTGATTCTTTGTAGCCATTGCAGGGTCGATACACAGCCATAACTTGTTACCTCCATGTTGAGCCTTCTCCACAATGGAGCATCGCGCAGCTGAGAGCTCTTAACATCCGCCTGCACCCAGTAGCTTGTCAACTTCATCAATTTCAAATCTTCCATGTTAACCATTATAAAGCCCATTTTAGTCATATCAATGCTGTTCAATGATACAAGGCACTCTGGTGATGTGTAAGTGCTCTGGTCATCCCGGAAATCAGGAATTGTGAAAGACAGCTTAATTGTGTTCTCCCTAGGAAATGTAAAGAATAACCAGATTGGATCGTTGGCCTCAACTTTTTCCTTTTCTTTATACACAAGTTTCATCTGCATCTGGTTGGTTTTATCGTTCATCAACACATTTGTGTAAACTTCCAGAAGGAACCGCTTTCCTTTTTCTAAATGCTTAACTGAACTGACTATAAAACAAGTGTCTCCCAGTTTGGTGTGAAGAATTACTTCTGTCTGGCAACTGAATTCATTGGGATCTTCATTATATTCAAATTCAAATCCTGGCAATTTAGCCGTCCGTGGAAAGAAATCAACTAAGTTTGGCATCATGACTCGCATGAAGGTATACTCTTCAGTGTATTTAGGATACTCAAAAATTTCCTCAATCAGACGTTGGAAAGCACCAGGTTTCAAGCCAAACTCACATAATTGGGTCTAATCGAAATGTTAAAAACATTTTTTTCAATTTTTAATAAGTAGAAAAAAACAAAGATAATATTAAATAGACACTCTTTTTTTAACCAAATTCTTTTTGATTTCTCGGAAATAAATATGTTTTTAACATTGCCCTGATTTTGCTCTGGAAGTTCAGGTTTCATCAAGGTGATCATATTTCTTCTTAACTCTATTATAATACTAAGCTCTCAATTGTTCCCTGTATTCATGATTGATTAGATTCCATCCTAGTAATGTTTTATATAATTTCAGTAATAGTGCCAATGCCCCAGTTCAGTATGGTTATTTTTAACCACACTTGTTGTTATCCCCTCCTGGTCTGAATGTAATAAGGGTTTTCATTGAAAATTTAACATTTCTTGCCTAATAACAGTTTGCTCAAGTCTATTAATATTTTTGTTTCAGATAGGACTGCTATTAGGCGGGGACCCCAACAGCACTAAGGAGCAGATGCAGAGTGTTATAGACTTTGAGACCAAGCTTGCGGAGATCACAATACCCTCAGAAGATCGGCGAGATGAAGAGAAGATGTACCACAGGCTAGCGATTGCGGAACTCCAGGAGAAAGCACCGTTTGTAAGTGTATTGTTTTATAGCATGTTATTTTACAAGAGGTTGGCCGCTTATTTTAACTTTACTTGCTTACACGAGCACATATCTAAGTGTATTATACAAACAAAGTAAGTGGGTAGGTCACAATGTATTGTTGGTGAATAGAAATTGCATTTAATCCTTAACCAAAACATAAACGTTATAATACCTCTCACTGCATGAAAACGAAGCTCAAAGCGGGAAATCAGAAATTTACATATTAACCTCATTAATATTCCTGAGCTACTATTACTGCCTTTTCAATCGCATCAACGGATGCAACCATAAAAAATTGCTTCAAGATGAGCAATGTGTGACATTCATATACTGAAGAGTCCAGACATATTGAATAACAAATTCAAATTAAAGGTGCTAAATGGAAAAAAAAGAAAACTTTAGGTTATCAGTCTGGATTAACCAGAGTCTGAAAGTGGTGTATTTGGATAAACAAGAGTCTACTGTAAAAGTCAGCATTTTAGATTTCAGTGTTTGGATATGTCAGTTTAAGGTGAAGAATAAGAATGGTTTTTCATATAGTTAATAATCTCACTCATATAATTTGAGATGCTGTGAATAATTATTAGAAAATTACTTGAAGATTAAAGTTTTAAACAATACATGAATTTATGTGACTTTGCACGTATATGAGAATCATTCTTTGCATACCATTTAAACCAATATTTAAAAGCAAAATGTAGTACCCTTTGTATTTCTCACACAGATGAACTGGAAGGAATATTTCTCTGATGCATTGCGACTCGTCAATAAGAAGATAACTGATAAAGAAAAAGTAGTGGTTTACGCCCCAGAATACCTCCAAAACCTCACCATCATCATTAAAAAATATAACTCCACTATGGAGGGCAAAACGTAAGTAAAAAATATGGAACAAAACAACAATTTCACGTATTTTGTTATAAACAAATTTTTAGAGGGATTGTTCATCTTTATGTTTTGATTTTGATGATTTTTGGTGATATCTTTTCAATTTTTTGTTTCTTAAATCGGTGTATTTCACCTCTTTTATTGATTACTGCTCATATATTGCTGAATTTTCTCTACTCTCCTTCTCTAAATAAACTTCAGCTAATAAGTATTTTTCAGGTGTAATGATTTTATTTTTTATTTTTTTTCATTAACTGATTAAAAAAAGACAGAGTGTTGAAAAATAAAAATTTGAAAAGAAATTAATATTTAGAAAATATTATGATGGTGTTTAGAAAAACTTCTTTAGGATTGAATATTTTTAAATCAGACCAAAGAATATTTAATGCAAATTTCAGTATTTTCCAAAAAGATTTTCGACGAAGCTTTGTTTTGTTGATAACAACAAACAATATAATTGATAATAAAATTGTTCAATTTAAAAGATAAAACCTTCCACTTAAATCACCACCAGATCAGTTGAATCACCAAGTCCAGTCTCAATAAAACATTCATACGTTTTAACTGATCTGATTCAGAGTTCATTTCCGATTTGTTTATAAATCAGATATTTTGAACACACAGTGACAGATTAAATCCAGTCAATGCATGCCAGATCACTGATCTGTGTACTTCAAATCAATGAGATCAAAGTGACTTTTGTTTTTTATGTTTGAATCATCAAAGTTTGGATTGCTTAAGTAAAATTAAACAACAAAAAAAGCTTTTACTTTTGAACATTTACAGGAAGGAAATGGATGTATAAACCAAAAACAAGCTATAGATCTTATTTGAAAAATTATGGTTGACTCCCTCATAATAAACTGTGTTAAGTCACCATAGATTGATAAAATCAATGTGTCATGATTGGGACCTTCAGTTGGCCGGACTGAGAAGCCACACTACATAAATAATAAAGATACATGTTAGGATTCAAACTAAATATAATTAAAAGTAATTAATTTTACACAACAAACAGAAATGCAATCACATATAGAATAACAAATGATCATCAACAAAATTGAAAGGAATAAACATTTAACAAATTAAATATGAGGGTTAGGCAGACTTGAACTCTTTTAGAATGATTCAAACTTTTAAACTGAAGAAACTTTAAACAATTTATCAAAATGGTTAGAGCCTCAATGTATAAAATCCCCATCTAATCTTGACTTACCCATGGGCCCCAGGCCTTGGCCTCATGGCCCCTTGAACCGAACACCCCAATCAAATACACTCAAACACTCAGCACACGACTAACTCCCCTGAATCTAAGTCTGCTGACTTATTTAAGCAAGAGTTACTGATAGGTCAGCACAAACAAGATAGGGGTTAAAAATGTTCCAGCCTACTCATCATGCTCAAATACATCCTACTTACATTACTTCCATGACCTTACTTGAAAGTAACAATTTAGAACCCAATAACAATAATTAATTAATAATTAAATAAATCAATAAAAAATCCAGTGACCTCATTACAAATGTGTCTGCATGTATTTTTGAGTTACTCCATTATTATTAAAAATCAAAATAGTTAGTCCATAGCAGGTGTACCATTCATTAAAAAAAAAATAATATAACAAAAAGCAATAGCAAACCCACTTTTAGATGCGGATGTCAAATTTTAATTTCAAAAATCATGGTTAGCCATCAAATTAAGTTCAAAATTAACAGTGTTTTCTTATGTTTTCAGGATTCTCAACAACTACCTGATATGGCAGACGGTCCGTAGTCTGACCGCCTGTTTGTCAAAGCCGTTCCGAGATGCGTACAAGGGCCTGCGCAAAGCCTTGATTGGTGCGGAAGGGGGGGAAGAGCCTTGGAGGTACTGTGTGTCGGACACCAACAACGTCATAGGCTTTGCTCTGGGTGCTATGTATGTGCGAGAACTTTTCCAGGGAAATGCCAAAGCCATGGTGAGTGTCGGGGTGAGTTCCATGTAGAACAGTACATATATTGAGATATGATAGACATCATAGTTGACACATCATGTTCTATCACAGCGTAGCTATCACATGTTGTGCATTGTTAATTGTGTCACTGAAACTACTCGCCCTCTTGGATAAGATTAAATAACAATTTTCTGTGCCAGATGAACAGAATTGGATACATTCTACTCTAGTATGGGGGACATTCTAGAGGACACATGGAAGAGGAGGAGGGGGACATGGTTTTGTGCAACTTTCATTCTTAGACGTCTATCTTATTTGATTTTCTCTTAGGTGTTAAAGAGAAATTGCCCCATTTAAGCAATTGTCAGCAAATTTTCAACAATATTTTAACAAACAAGATTTTTTTAAACATTTTTATTTCAAAAACACATTATTTCAATTTGTCTAAAGCTACTATAAATTAAATTTCAACCATATGTAAGTCATGACTAACTGAAAAGGTAAATTTTATTTATAACAAATATTTCAATGGTTTGCAGGCGGAAGACATGATCAACTCTATAAGAACAGCGTTCAAGGAGAATCTCAAAGACCTCGCATGGATGGATCCAGAGACTCGACTTTTGGCAATGGAGAAAGCTGACGCAATCACAGATATGATAGGTTCGTACAACACCATATTCTGTACCATTATATTGGTGTTATGATTGTCGTGTGGTCCAAGTATTGAAACAGCTATGATAAAAATGAAAGCCACAATGTGAATTTCAATGACCTCACTGGAATGGAAATTTCTCTTATATTATTACAACCAAAATTCAATCAATTTTTTTAGAGAGTTGTATAAAATATAAAATTATTTAGTTAATTTATTAATAGTTTGTAAAGCAATGTAATTGGTTTTATTTTTAATTCAGGATTCCCAGATTTCATCCTTGACTCAGAAAAGTTAGATGAGCGGTACAAAGAGCTCCAGGTCAATGAAAACACCTACTTTGAAAATAACATACATGCTAACCAATTCAATTTGAGAAGAAATCTCATGAATTTGGGAACACCAGTAAACAAAACCAGGTAAGTGCTCAAAATGTACAATGTTATACACTATGACAGGTAATTAACTCACCCATCTCTGTTAGTAAAGTCTTAAAATCATTACAGTATTGCCAGAAAAATACTGCGATTAGGTGTGAGACAGATTGCGAGGGGTATGACATATTAACACCTTCACTGAGGCTGACATGAAAATATGCTGTCTGTATTTAACTTTCCCATAGTAAATTTACTTACCCGTGTTAAAGCTTCCATAATAAACTTACTTTCTTTGTACAAAAGACGATTCAATTGAACAGGTATTTACAAATAACAAATTTTATTTCATGAAATCAATGGTTCAGAGGCTATCCATAATGACATTACTTGTTTTGAATCACATATAAGTCATTACTTTGAAATAAAATATTATTAATATTAATAATAAATATCAATAAACTTTTGCTGAAATCTTGTAGAGTATTTTTTAATTTGTATCATATAAAATATTTTTGTATTTCTAGGTGGAATATGACTCCACCCACAGTGAACGCCTACTACACCCCGACACGCAACCAGATAGTGTTTCCTGCGGGGATACTTCAGACGCCGTTTTATGACATCAACCACCAGCAAGCTCTTAACTACGGAGCCATGGGCGTGGTGATGGGCCACGAGCTCACACATGCATTCGACGATCAAGGTACATACTTTCATAAAAACTTAACCATAATAATTAAATAATAGTAGTAATAATTTAACCATAATTTTAATAATAAGGTTTTGCCTTTGTTTGTTAACAGAAAATATATTTGTTGTTTTCTTATTGCAGATTTTCAAAAAGTAAAACATAGTTAAAAAAAAACATATAACAAATTAATTTGGTTTTTATATTTTTAATTATAAGATGCTTTAATCTTTTACACACTATTGCCAAGTTGCTTTTAGAACTTTTCAACTTATTCAAGAGCAACATTGGACATTTTCATTGAATTGATATGTGTAATTGAATACACAGTTGGCATTCATCAATATATTTACTACACAACATGTTTTTTCTACAAGGAACTCCCTACAGTTTTGAACAAATTTTAATGATTTAGGAGTCAGTAGATAGAGTTCGCTGGCATGTAAAACATGGTGCTCACTGCCAAGTGTTGGTCATTGGCCATACAGGTAACGAACATCCTTCCGACATGCTCGCCACAAGTGCAATGTGGTCTGCTGTATACTGGCAGTCTGGGAGATTGTGACCAATGTATTTTGACCATGAAATGGGCTATGACGTTAAAATAGCATTTAGTTGTGTGTTATTTTCTTGCAGAATGAAGAGTCCTCAAGGGAGGGGGGAACGGCAGAAAAATTGCATTAAAAATTTATTTGGGCTTAATTTGATTAATTGTAACTAGCAGACCATACAATCTTATGAATTTCAAGAAACAAAATTTAACCAAGAAACTAATTTAACTAAGAGTATTAAATACGTATAGATTATTTGTATTAAAGCATGTACAATCCTTGAGATTTTATTGAGAAAAAAAAGTTACTGCTGTTAACATGTTTCATGTGAGAATTTTTAAATTTTTTCTAATAATCTAAAACAAGCTCTGTTTGTACGGGCAAAGTATTTTTTCGCTCCAAGGATTTTTAATTTTTTATTGATTATGGGGGTTTTGGCCACCAGAAATCGATTGAAGCTGGTCCCATTTCTGGGAAAAATCTGGTTTTCGTTCTAGAGCCCTTCAAAGTTTCCATGTTACCCTTATGGAGATTTTATTAATTGAACAAAAATCAGCTGATAACTGTAGATATAAACCAATGTGTTACATCCTTAACCTGTAGTTTTAGAAAATTATACCAAAATGTAGCACCCTTCGGCTTTGCGAGTGAGCGAAGTGAACGAGCTCGTCTTTAAAATGGATGACAGCGAGTGAGCGGAGCAAACGAGCTTTGTGTGAGAACGAAAGTAATAATTTTACCGAGCTTAAGCTCGGTCCTCCTGGTACTTTTTTCTAATATCCGAGGAAATATACATGCTGGAATACTGATAAAAGGTTAACATTTTATTTGTTTATTCCCCTACTGTAGAAATATTACTTGCGTGATAAGAGAATTTTAAACCCTTTTGACCACCAAAACTGCACATTTTGGAGATGAAAAACTCATCAAGTGGGTTTAGAGTTTTTTAAATTTCTAAATTCACTTCCTCATGTTACGTGCAGAACATTTTTAGAGTGCTGAGCACACTTCAGATACATTCTGCACTAGTAACTAGTGTATTTGTTTTGAACGGCGAGCATGCTCGTCGCCCCCCTCACACAGTTGAACTTGGTCATGTGGGTTCGTGCTTGCAACGACTGATGAGCCAAGCCCAAGATGCTTGCCAGTTTGGTGTTGGCACAAGGCTCCTAGTTCCCATACAGAGGCAAATTGGTTGGCAAACCGTGCTCACCAAGCACGGTTGGCCAACATGCTCGGCAAGCATGTTCATCTGTGTATGGGGAGATTTAAGTTTTCCAATGTTTCTTTCTCTTTGTGTATTGTTTCATGTTTTAAACAAATTTTATAATTTAATTGTTTAAATTGATATATTGTTATTGATTTGTACAATTTTTTCTATTGAAAAGTTTTTTTATATAACAATTTTTATGCTCCATATTTGTTTTTTGTTTTGGCATCTGTTTTAGATGCAATATTAACTCATAATGGGAATCATAACTCAAAAATCCTTTCTCATTATTTTATTCATAAAATTTCAGTGACTCAGCAGTGGTAATGATATATATTTAGCTGTAGACCATCCGCTGCTCCGTAGCCACAGTGTTTATATTGAATGCTAATTGACCATCATATTTTCACTGTATATAACTTTTAATCTTTTTGACATATTTAGCAATAACATACTCAACCTAACTAGCACAGTGTGCTGTAAACGTTTCTGAGTACGTGCAGCAGGCTGGTGTCACAGCCATGGGCGGAGATAAATTTGCCGAGATCCTCGCGGACATGGCTGCCTTTTGGAAGGAAATCATAACTAAAAAATCCTTTCTCATTATTTTTGTAGGATACTTTTCTTCTGATTTGTGTATTTCTTTAAATGTTTTAGTAAAAATAACATTAAAAACTAGTGGCATCTGTATAGCAAAATTCCAAATTAATTAAAAAAATACAAAATTGTACCACTTGCGAAATATGGCGCTAATAGATAATAGTGAACATTTTAAAATTTTTTAGCAAATTTGTGACGTTTTACATCATAATTTAGAATAATGAGACATATCTCCAAGATTTCCCCATAAAGATAGAATAAGAGTATTATTACTGTCATGAACAGAGTTTTGAGAGTAATTCATGATTATGCGTTTTGTCAGGGAATCAAACCACTGTCTTGTGGTTGTCCCTCCCATGGATGAAAAATTGTCAATAAACCATCATCTAAATTTTTAACAATAATTTAACAAAACTGTCGTTAGGTTACTATCTGTCATTCTTGGCCAAAAAAACATAATTGCACCCTCAATAAAAACTTGCAGGATTTTAAAATGCAGTGGACATTAAACGGTCACAGCCCTGTAAGCCAAAACATCATGCACTTATAAACAGACATCAAGGTGGTGATGCTTACCGTAAGCTTTCATTGGCTACATTAACATGAATTTGACATCTTCAAGTTTTAATTATAATCTCGGACAGCCAGTTTGTTTACCTCATACAAAAGTTAAAAATTTTATTCAGGACACTCAGATATCAATTCTTATTATATATATCTCATTAAGAACAATGGATTAACTATTTTGAATTGTCCTGCTACAATGTGCATTGGTTTTGGAGATAAACCAAGTACGTTGAGCTATTTTTCCTTCGTTTTGTAAACTTTTTAATATTGTTTTTTGTTAGTTGGTTCACAGAAAAGAAATAATGAGAGGTTACTTAGATTAATGAATATTTGTTAAAAGTGAACATAAAAAATTGCAACTTTTTCTAGTATTTTTATCGAATCTTTAGCTGGGAGATTACTGGAGACCCAATACTTTTCTAGCAGAATGTAACCTCTAATTTTTCTTTTTATCTTCAGTAACCTAAATAGTACCTATAATGGCTTGGGTATGAATAAATACGTCCACGTCCATAAAAGGCAAACCTAAAAATGTTATTATTACGGTCAAGTACAAAAAGTTGAATAGATAATAAAATAAAGAGATTAATTATGCGATTTTAGCATAAAATTTAGGTGTAGTCTATTGGAACCATAGTGCACATAATGAAATCAAAATATTATTCTAAATATCATTGTGGTCCTATCGGGCCAAAGATTTTACTATATGATACAATTACAAAATTTGTTGAAATACTAAGTACTGACCCTAAATGACAAGAAAAATATAGGTATATTGATGATAAGCCAACAGTTGAATGTGGGTACTTTCGGGGGATTTTTTGTATTTCCAGCGCAGCAGCTAATGTGTTAAACAGGATTGGATCCACAAGAAACGGATATCCTAATTTATTCTTCAAAATTTTTGAAAAGAATCTATAACTTTCCAGTGATACTACATGCACTCCCTTGAAAAATATGTTACAAAGAACTATTTTATATTCCTTCTGCTTATAACTGTATCTTTCAAGAATTTTAAAATCATTTTATTAAATTAAAAATCATAAACTACATACTCATTTTTCAATTGCTATATTTTAAGCCGTGTCTGCACTGGCCAAACATGTTTGCAAAACAAAGTTCTCCCGAACTTTTGTTTGTTCATTGCTAACCTTTTTGAATGTAAATCATATGGCCGGTAATTGTTCGTTAGGAATGTATATTGATTTCTTTTTGTTCGGCGAACGTTTGCCATGAATGTTATGCCAGTGTGGATTTTGCATTAAATAGCTTTTATTTTCTACAACAACAAATTCCCTGATTCTTTTAAAGTGAAAAATAATATTTTTCATTATTATGAGCAAAAGTGTCTCTTTTTGGTGCGCAATCTTGTTTAAGCGATTATCGATAAAGCGCCAATAAGACACTTTTGGTGCGAGAGAAGAACAATGTTTATTTATCATAATGTGTATTTATACTTTTAATCGTTAAAATTTTTAAGTATAAAGTTGTATTTTTGGGGTTGTTTGTACAAAGTAAGTAATATACCGTGTTTACATGTGTGTTATTTACATGTTGTAGGCAAAAATTGAATTTCACTACCCTGCATATCGAATTAATAAACGTAACTGCGTAATTTGTGAACAGCTGACTTTTCACTCCTAGGACTTATATCACAGATGATTCCTTAAGTTTAGGACAATAAAGTTACGTTTTGAGTACTCTTTATTAAGAAATTATAAACAGTATTTTTTTATGAATATTAATTCATATAGTGATTAATTCTAACTAACCAGTGAGAAGTTATACTGATTTCTATAAAAATGCCTTAAATATGAACAGATTATCACCAAGTTAAGTTACATTTCAAATAATCTCACACCTCCTAACATCAGTTTTGTCATTAGGAAGAGAATATGACAAATTTGGCAACCTCCATCAGTGGTGGAACAACAAAACTATAGAAAAGTTTAAGAATCAAACGGAATGTGTGGTGAAGCAGTACAGCAATTATGAAATCAAAGGAAAACATCTGAATGGAAAGCAGACCTTAGGTATGGCATATATTCAAAACTTGATTTCATTCATATAAAAAATGGTTCATTGTAGATTACAATAAGTAATTAAGATGCTTAAGTGATCAGAAAGCATTTTGAATTACATCTTTATGAATAAAAAACTGCAAGTTGTGGCGATGAGACAGTTAATTATAGAACGTGATTGTGTATTAATAAAGAATATTATTGCATTATAAGACCAAAGAAATGCACTAAAAGGTATAATGTCCCTCCTTCATTAATTTACGTTAGTGTAGAAAAATGTTGAGCTTCAAAGATTTTTTTTTTTAAATTAATAATAATTTAAGTCAAATCATATCTTTAATGAATTATTTTTATAGTTTGATATTAAACCTCCAGGGATCCAGCAAAACCTATTATCAACTTCTATTAACTGTCACTGGGCTTGAACACTGTTGGTTAAGTGATTAGGCGGATAACTTAAATTTATATATCAACCTGTGCAGTAAGTAGATTTAATAGGTATTGGACGAATTTAAACCCTAAAAGTAAATGATTCCTAGGCCTACTGTATTTATATTCTATTCACATGATTACTAGAGATATTCAGAACTGCTACCAACGTTAACATTCACACAGTGTCAATTACAACTATTAAAAGCAGCAAAATATAGTGACAGATTATAGAGAGTGGCAGTTGATCGAGGTTCTACTGGACTTAAATTGTGAACAGAAAATGTTCCATCGATTAAATTTTAATCACTGATTGGCTAATCTTGTTTTAGGAGAGAACATAGCTGACAACGGCGGACTGAAGGCCGCGTACAGAGCTTATCTGGACTGGGTGAGGCGTAACCACGAGGAACCTCCCCTTCCGGCCCTCAACCTCACCCATCGCCAGCTCTTCTTCCTCAGCTTTGCTCAGGTTTGCTCAGCTCTTCATTCCCTTGGTTTTAAAACTAATGTCAATTAAGAAACTTTTTTTAGTTGGTTGGTCTGTTAGATTCAATTATTCTTTTTACAACTTTACATCAAACAATCACTTTCATCAAGAGTGATTCCTGGTTTTACATTATACTTACTGATTGTGATTTATCAGAATATTTTTATTCAGTGAGTTCTGATTACTAACAAAACTAAGCATGATTTCAATATATTGGTGATTTGATGGGCTGTTAGAAATAAAAACAAAACAGTTGACACTATCTAAATACTCATTCCTCCAATCACCATTTGGAGTTCCTAAACGCTTACTACTATATTGACTGGTTAGTTACCATACCATGGGCCAACTATTGCTTTCCTACAAAATAATAATAAAGCCAATGTCATGATATTATCACACACTTCCTATCGAATAAATTATATCTTTATATCTTTTGTCTTCAAATAAATAAGTCAGTTATATCTTTTGTCTTTAGCATGTCAAACATATAACGTATAAACCTATAATATGCACGGGTCCTTAGATTTCAACATAGTTCAATGTTTGTCGAATTCGTTATATAATTTCAGTTTAGTGTGCCACATACAAATTTGCTAATAGTTGGAGGGTATGAGAAAACACACTAATTCGCCAATTCCAAAACAGGTAGAAAATCAAAACCGTAAAAAAATGCAAATTCGTCAACTCCAGGAATTAGCAGGCAGCCCCACAGCGAACTCAGTAATGTGGTCAGTCGAGCCCATCCCCTAGACTTGATTGACTTGATTGTTTGCTATTTAGTATTTAATTCTACCTTAATACTAAGCTAAATTTTTAGCTTGTGTACCTTATGAACCGGTCACAAATTAAAAACAAAACTCTCACGTGATTCTTATAGGAATCTTTAAACTCTTATCTCTACTCTAATCAAGTAACATTTACATGTAAGACATCCTTGACTTACAGCATTTACATCACCTGACAACAAAGCTATGTACGCAGCCCACGGCATATATAAATCTATATAAATAAAATTACAGTTTTTTCTGTACATTGGTTAGAATAATTATGTGTTTGGTTATTTTTATGTTTTACAAGGGTACTTTTAGTACTAAATGTACTATTGTGCATTTTGCTATATATTTATTTCAGTTTGTGTGGATACTCACTTACAGTACAACTTAGAGGAATTATATGACTTTAATGTGAATTTTTTAACAATGTTTATGTTGCTTGTGCAGTGACAGACAACCTATTTTTGTTTACAATGTGGACTAAAAATTCAGCTGTTAAGTTACAATTAGCATTTTAAAATCTTATGCTGGAAGTTGGTTAACATTTTAAAGCGCCCTCTAGAAATAAACCAAATTTTAGGAGGGCGAAGCCCAAAACAAAATGTACAATACATCAAAGTAGCCAAGTTACATGCAAATTATACAAAGTACAATAAAAATGTGCATTCTCTTTTCACATGGAAACGGCTAATCTATTCAGGCATGCTGAAAAGTCTGTAAACAGCTTAATATTTTTATCATGAAGTAAGCGACAAGTTTAAAACTCATAGAAACTCATTTAGACCTAAAAATCTATATTTTAACGTTATAACTGAGTGTCCAAGTCTGAAGGGAAAGGCCTATGAGGAGTCAGTAGAGAAGCTTACGTGTAAGCTTAGGTTGATTATTTGCATCAAACTAAAGGCCTCATTTTGAAGAGTACAATGCCGCAAGCCCGGCTTTAAGTAGATAACCGAGCCACAAATGGCAGGCAGTCAAACTTCTCATTGAGCGATGATGCTGAAACATAAAAGTACAGTATAACTTCGGGCCAAGATATAGTGATACAGTGAAGTGATTTCTTGGTTCTAAGTAGGAATATTAAAGTTATTTATGGTTATTATGTCTTTTAACTCTTAAAATTGTCCTTAATTATCCCTGCAAAATAATTTAGTTCTCAATTTAGCTTTCACTACACATTCTGCAAAAAAATGAGGTGCCTCTTTTCATAAAACAAAATAGTTTAAACTAGTATAAAATGTACCGTACTAGAATGTGGAACCTAATATTTTTCTTCCTTCAAAAATAAACAAAACTATACTGGTGCGATGCCCATAATACTGACAGGTATTGTGTTGTTTTTCTTGGGTTGGGTATTGTGATTTTAACAAATATATGTTTAAATTGGATTAAATTATGTACACCTCTGTATTGTTTTGCCCTAGAGAAGTGTTTTAATTAAAAACAATGTATGCAGAGATCAGGCTCATTGGATTTGGTAAAACTTTTGTCATATCTGTACAAGATTCAATATTATATGGCATGAAAAAACAAATAAAAGAATTTTAATCTTCTTGCCAAAGTGTTTTTATTTACATTCTACAAATAATTTTTTGTTTACAGAACTATAAAAGTAATTACTAAAGATTTTTAGTGTTAACCAAATTGTGACAAAAACATTTATATCAATAGAAATAACTACGCTTCGACGGGTAACAGCTATCATAATATAATCAAACTAGTGTACATTTTCCTCAACATTAAAAAAAAATATTTTTGATACTTTTTACTGTTTATACTACGTAAAGTTGGAAGGCGAAATAGGCTGTAGAAATGATATTATCACACACAATAATTTTGCTCAACATAAAAAAAAATATTTTTATTTTTGATACTTTTTACTGTTTATACTACGTAAAGTTGGAAGGCGAAATAGGCTGTAGAAATTGCACTGTCAAATAAACACACACTAGAACCGTCAAGGTTCAACCACCTGGTTACCAGGTGCCGGTCGAATTCCTGATATTCTCAAATTTGAATGTTTGGACGGCCCTGATTTTCTACTGCTTTCAGAGTTGGCGAATTTGTATGTTTTCTTCGACCGTCCAACCATTGGTGAATTTGTATTTAGCCTTCTAGTGTGGTTGTGATAGGTATTATATTTGGTTTAATATTTGGTATAATATTTGGTTTATTATTTTGGTTGGCCGTAATTTTAATCTAGAAAATCATTTCTGGGCCAAGAAGATGATTACCAGGCGCTCAAAATGTATTGAATCTTTAAGAGACCACTTGGTTTCAACCGATCTCAGATCTTGTCAAGACTTCATTCACCTGAAGGTCTTTTTTCAGGTGTGGTGTTCGGCAAGTACAGAGGAAGCTACAAATTTACAGATAGAGAAAGATGCCCATGCTCCACCCAAGTTCCGAGTCATCGGATCTCTCTCCAATTCACCCGAGTTTTCCAAAGAGTTCAAATGTCCTCTTGGCTCAAAAATGAATCCAGTGAACAAGTGTGAAGTGTGGTAGATGCAGAAAAACAAAACGTGCCCCAACCAGATGCACCTGGGTCTCAGGTCTGAGCCCTTACTCTTGAAATGCCTTGTACGAAGGAGAAATCAACAAAATGTGCTGAAGATAGTGGTTAAATAGAACTTACTACAAATCGAGCAAAAGAATGAGCGCTTAAACCAAAACATATTCACTGTGTTTCAAAGCTACAGTTTTAATTCTCCCAATTTAGTATTATGAGGGTTTAAAAATAATTTAATTTTTTCATTGCCATTAACCAAACTAAATTTTTTTAAGTTTTTAAGAACACTTCTCCTACAAACAACAAGTGAGCTCTTTATTTATGGATATCCATACTTTATATCCAAATTTGGAATTTAGTAGTATAATAAATCAGTAACATTAAATTTCAGCAACTAAACAGTGGTTGAAACACTGTATCCGATGAAAATATAAAATTTATATTAAAATACGTTGGTTAAAATGTCATTATTTAAGTGAATAATTATTTATTAAAAATTTATTATTAAAAATATTGATAGTTAATTAACGCTTTGGGACCAAGTCCATGTTCCGTTTCTTCAATTAAAAAGTAGCTTGCTGCAGAAACATTTGATCTTTCAAAATTTTAATGGATATATAATAATTGAATAGCTTTTCTTCTTAAATTTTATGTGAATTCACTGAAGAAACAGAAGTTATTAGTAAAAGTTAAAAAAAATCCTTTAAAATAAAATTAAATTATTCCTCGATAAATAAATATTATTGTTTGATAACATTTATACAAATTATTTTAAATTAATAATCTGCAAAGTAAATTATGTTTTAATGTTTAGTGTGCTATTATTAAATTAATATAAAAAAATGTTTTCTACCAACTTTTATAACCTGACAGTGACTTTAGTACTTTACTCGATGTCATTGAGTGTGCAATTAGGAAGGCTAGGCAGAGTCACATTTGGTACCTTTTTATAGACTCTAGTCCCAACCTCTCATTGACTGTGTACTTTATATGTGCCAAATGAACGTTTCCCGCCAAGAGACTAAAACCAGCGAACAAGTCTTCAAGTTTAGCATGGCCAACTTGAATATGTACATACTTACATGTGATAATGTTGCTTTTGTTTAAATAAGTGAAAAGATCTGTGAAAAATGGTCAAAACAAAGTACCTTGATTTATTTGTATTTTATATTTTAAGAAAATTATTTACCGAAGTCTCTATGATTTTTAAAGCCTATACAGTTTATTTATCATCGTAGAATGAGTAGAGATCAAATCGTTTTTGTCATGTTTTCTAACTGAGGGCACAAGCGAGGAGTAAAGATAGTTTTGACTAGACTTCAAAATTAACCCTTTGAGCGCCCTGCAGCAATACATTGTTGTGTTCCTATTCTTAAAAAACGTATTTTGGAATGCTATTTTGTGTTGTGTCTTTTATTTTAAAAGTGCTTTAAAATGATATATCGGTTCACAGTTGTTATCAAAACTGTGAATTTAAGTATGAATAATGAAATCCTCAATTGTTATTTTTAAACTTTGATGATTTCATTCAATGCTCCAAATTCAATGTATCTCTTGTGTTGAAATTTTGTCCATATATATGTTTCTTTTCTTGGGTGCTTGCCTGGAAGTCCTGGTACTTTTCAGGTTATATGAATAATAATTATTCATCCCATAATTTATCATCCGATTATAATTAACTGGCACTTTTCAGAATAAATATAAACATTATTATTGTGTGCAGAGGGTTAATTTTGTAATCGATTCTCTGACAACACAAAATATTGTGGTATGTAATTTTAAAAGCAACTTTAAAAATTTGGCCATAATTTGGAAAGGCCTTAAGGATAGATAAATGTGTTAAGATCATCGAATGACTTTTGAGGATCATAAAAATATTGATGATTTGCTAACGACATTTGTTATGTTGGAAAAGGAACTGAGTCTCTAGTTTGTCAATAATGTCTATCTGTTTTATAGGCAGCTAAAGTATTATTTTTCTTTCATATTAGTCTTTTGATCCTTCCTTTTTGTTCCCACTAAGTTATACAACCAACAATCCAAACCAATAGTCAAGGATGTGAGATGTGTTGAAAACTGTCATAGATTATATCTATTTATACAGTTGACGTTAATTATAGGAAGTATCAAAAGTTTTAAGTTCCTTTATTACATATTTGACTGTAAGTTCTTTTATTAACTGTTTAGGATGAAATCTTAGTTTTAAAATTGAGATTCATAGAACAAAACTTCAAGTTCCTGAATAGCTTTAGTACTACCAAACTGAAATCGCAGAATTGGTTTGGAGTGTAGCCTAGATATGACTGTACTAAAATTATGAAGGTAAACAAATTTTCATTTTTGAAGTAGGAAACTCATCTCCCTGAAATTAGGGTTTTATTATAAAAGGAAGAGAAGTAAAGGAACCCTGGGAAGATTTCTTAGTGAAACACCTATGAACATTTTACAAAATGTTTCATTCAAATATCTCACAAATTAAATGACAGCATAATTGAACCTCGTGAAATTTGGAAGCCAATGTGTTTACTACTCAACAAGTTATTGGTGTTTATTGAATTTTATCTAAGAATTAAGTTCATTATTTTAGATCATTTGCCCTTAATTTCACAAATATGCTTATTAAATTTACTAAGTATTATGTAATCGTTGTATAAAGTTTTAATTTCTTACAATTGAATAGTATTTTCATAACTTTTATACTCTAAGGACTTAATTATAATATCATGAGTTATTTTAGTGCTCAAGATATACAACTTTGATTGACCAAACTGTTTTCTTGATGGATATATTTTTTTTAGAAGTCTCACGAGACTTTAAACCTTATTGGTTTGTTTATACAAGATGATTTGTATTTTAATCATATATTATAATCTTGTCTGTGATATCATGCTAGTATTGTAAGTAAGTCTCTAGGACTTGTAATTATTTACACATTGTATGTAACGATTATGTTGATGATATCATTGAGCAAATACACTAAAATTGTATTATAAAAGTTCCATATATTTTGTCCTTTGTTTACCTGAGGTGGAGTAACATTCACTAGACCATTTGTATTGTGCTAAAATTTTACAAAAATGCAGTTTATGCTTTTTAGTTTTAGTGAATAGGGAATACGCTCTTAAGATAGCATTCATAGCTAAGCCCACAACCATGTTCCATTTTTCATTTTGAGGGCCGTAGAAGCCAAAAAACATAGTAATTTAAAATATATATATATATCCTACATCCTACTAATATTATGAATGTGAATGCACTGTTGTTTGTTAGACTTCCACGAGAAAATTACTCAACCGATTATCATACAACTTTTTTACACGTATTATTGGAGGTATCAGAAGTAACGTGGATACTTTTTATTAAAAAAAAAATTATTTTTTATGAAAGATTAAAAAGAAGTGTATAAAAAATCTGAAAATAAGTTTTATCTTTTTTTATTGGTTGCTAAGAAACATCATATTTATCCATTTCTACTGTAATGATCTCTGTTAATTTTTTAATGGCTACAATGCAAGCGAAGCGACAAATGTATATATATATATATATTAAAGTAGCTTTTACTTGTCGCTTCGCTTGCATTGTAGCCATTAAAAAATTGGCTACAATGCAATTTAAATATCATTTAATAATATTTAATTAATATATATTTTAATCTCTATGGTCAAAGAGATTAATTTTTTCATTACTTATAATAACCATCGTATTTGATCAAAGTAATAAATTAGCCTTTATTTATCACTCTATCCTATCCTACTATACTTAATAACCACTTGAGTTTGGTCAGTGTGAATAATTGAATTGTAGGGGAGAGCGGGGTAATACCGGACGGCGGGGCAATACCGTACACCGTATTTTCAGACAAGCTGAAGGATGTAGTGAGCGCTATGACGTGCTGCTATCTAGCGGAAGAAATTCGAATCAGATGGAGACAGTTGGGGAGCGTCCATCTTGACAAACGCGTGTGTGACAAAATATTTTATTGTTCAGTAAACTTTCCTTCTAATTTTAGTGACTTACTTAAGCTGATGTAAGTGAAACTTGCTATTACTTACTGTATTCAAACTAGGTGTTTTGAATAGCTCATATCTTGCGCTATTTTTAAATACCAAATACAAGCCCCTTTAGTGTTCTTATTTTAGGTTATGGTTGGAAATACTACGTCATGTCGTTTTGGGGCAATACCGTACTTCTTGCATGGGGCAATGCCGTGCAGGCTGCAAGGTGTTTATTACAAATAAAAAATGTATTACGTGGTATTTTAATTATAGTGAAAACTTATGCTTTCTTTTTGTGTTAATTCAATATTAAAAAACAAAAAATTAAATAAAATTTAATTTTTTAAAATTATTTTTAATTTTGATACTAAAAATGTACTATGTATTGTTTGGATCATAGTGTAAGCTTTTCTTTTCTTTTCTTTTTTGTTAATTCAATATTAAAAAAAATATTGTTATTAAATTTTCTTTTTTTTACACTATTTTTAACTTGTGCACGGTATTTCCCCAGCACTTGGGGCAATACCGCACAGTGTAAAGGTTTTGTAAAATGGGCTTAGCACTCAAAGTTAGTTAGAAATTCCAAATACGAAATAGAAAATTTGTGGCAATCAAATTTTCTTCAAAATGAGATGTTTGCCACTTTCACTGAATTTTCCAAATTAAAGATAAAAATTAATATAGCTTAAGTGCACGGTATTACCCCGCTCTCCCCTATTTATCACGTAAAAAGAAACATAGAAAAAATGTTATCACGTTATCCAACATAATTTACAACTTAGTTTGGCCAAGTTGATTTATCTAACCCAATGTATTCTTACCTAACTTCACCTAACTAAACGAACCTTACCTAACCTAATCTAACATAATGTGTCTCCAACACAGTCAAAATTATTTCATTGGTTGGCTATTATTCATAATGTCCAATCCCGGTTGGTTAATATGTATAATAATTGGCCGAAGTGATAAATATTAAAACAAATATATTACTTTAACCAAACTGTGCTGAACAAGATGCATAAACTTAATGTCAGGTTAAAGTGATTAATTTGTCACGTTCACCAGCCAACTTGGTTATTATTTATACATATTAAGTCATTATGTATAGTGCCCAATTAATTACTTTGACCATGAAATATATACCGGATGTCCCAAAATTAATCCCAAAAAAGTCACCACAAACTATTTTTAACTGCTGCAGGTAACAAGATTATCTTCTGGAGAATTCGTAGTGACAAAATGAGGAAACTTTTGATGTGTAAAAATTTTTTAACCAAATTATCAAAATTGTGGTTTTGGGGGGAAAGTCAAATTTTTCAAATAGTAACTCGTCCTTTTTATGTCTTTTTTGGGTTTTATGGATAATTGAAATACCTTTTTGTCCTTAGTAATTTTTCTCTAAACCTTAAGGTTAAGGAGCTAGGGGCAATCATTTTGTTACTTATTTGATCTAAATTAGAATTAGAATATATAAGTTTTGTCGAATAACCTGTGATCTAATCCCTAAGAGATTGAAAATAAGTGAGGGACACGTTTTTACAATGTTATCTTATG
>CM061533.1:216576838-216688350 GCA_030545055.2 Neoaliturus tenellus
CTACAAATCGAGCAAAGGAATGAGCGCTTAAACTAAAACATATTCACTGTGTTTCAAAAGCTACAGTTTTAATTCTCCCAATTTAGTATTACGAGGGTTTAAAAATAATTTAATTTTTTCATTGCCATTCACCAAACTAAATTTTTTTAAGTTTTTAAGAACACTTCTCCAACAAACAACAAGTGAGCTCTTTATTTATGGATATCCATACTTTATATCCAAATTTGGAATTTAGTAGTATAATAAATCAGTAACATTAAATTTCAGCAACTAAACAGTGGTTGAAACACTGTATCCGATGAAAATATAAAATTTATATTAAAATACGTTGGTTAAAATGTCATTATTTAAGTGAATAATTATTTATTAAAAATTTATTATTAAAAATATTGATGGTTAATTAACGCTATGGGACCAAGTCCATGTTCCGTTTCTTCAATTAAAAAGTATCTTGCTGCAGAAATATTTGATCTTTCAAAAATTTTAATGGATATATAATAATTGAATAGCTTTTCCTCTTAAATTTTTATGTGAATTCACTGAAGAAACAGAATTTATTGGTAAAAGTTAAAAAAATCCTTTAAAATAAAATTAAATTATTCCTCGATAAATAAATATTATTGTTTGATAACATTTATACAAATTATTTTAAATTAATAATCTGCAAAGTAAATTATGTTTTAATGTTTAGTGTGCTATTATTAAATATAAAAAAATGTTTTCTACTAACTTTTATAACCTGACAGTGACTTTAGTACTTTACTCGATGTCATTGAGTGTGCAATTAGGAAGGCTAGGCAGAGTCACATTTGGTACCTTTTTATAGACTCTAGTCCCAACCTGTCATTGACTGTGTACTTTATATGTGCCAAATGAACGTTTCCCGCCAAGAGACTAAAACCAGCGAACAAGTCTTCAAGTTTAGCATGGCCAACTTGAATATGTACATACTTACATGTGATAATGTTGCTTTTGTTTAAATAAGTGAAAAGATCTGTGAAAAATGGTCAAACAAAGTACCTTGATTTATTTGTATTTTATATTATAAGAAAATTATTTACCGAAGTCTCTATGATTTTTAAAGCCTATACAGTTTATTTATCATCGTAGAATGAGTAGAGATCAAATCGTTTTTGTCATGTTTTCTAACTGAGCGCACAAGCGAGGAGTAAAGATAGTTTTGACTAGACTTCAAAATTAACCCTTTGAGCGCCCTGCAGCAATACATTGTTGTGTTCCTATTCCTAAAAAACGTATTTTGGAATGCTATTTTGTGTTGTGTCTTTTATTTTAAAAGTGCTTTAAAATGATATATCGGTTCACAGTTGTTATCAAAACTGTGAATTTAAGTATGAATAATGAAATCCTCAATTGTTATTTTTAAACTTTGATGATTTCATTCAATGCTCCAAATTCAATGTATCTCTTGTGTTGAAATGTTGTCCATATATATGTTTCTTTTCTTGGGTGCTTGCCTGGAAGTCCTGGTACTTTTCAGGTGTTATATGAATAATAATTATTCATCCCATAATTTATTCATCCGATTATAATTAACTGGCACTTTTAAGAATAAATATAAACATTATTATTGTGTGCAGAGGGTTAATTTTGTAATCGATTCTCTGACAACACAAAATATTGTGATTTGTAATTTTAAAAGCAACTTTAAAAAATTTGGCCATAATTGGAAAGGCCTTAAGGATAGATAAATGTGTTAAGATCATCGAATGACTTTTGAGGATCATAAAAAATATTGATGATTTGCTAACGACATTTGTTATGTTGGAAAAGGAACTGAGTCTCAAGTTTGTCAATAATGTCTATCTGTTTTATAGGCAGCTAAAGTATTATTTTTCTTTCATATTAGTCTTTTGATCCTTCCTTTTTGTTCCCACTAAGTTATAGCCTACAACCAACAATCCAAACCAATAGTCAAGGATGTGAGATGTGTTGAAAACTGTCATAGATTATATCTATTTATACAGTTGACATTAGTAATTATAGGAAGTATCAAAAGTTTTAAGTTCCTTTATTACATATTTGACTGTAAGTTCTTTTATTAACTGTTTAGGATGAAATCTTAGTTTGTAAAATTGAGATTCATAGAACAAAACTTCAAGTTCCTGAATAGCTTTAGTACTATCAAACTGAAATCGCAGAATTGGTTTGGAGTGTAGCCTAGATATGACTGTACTAAAATTATGAAGGTAAACAAATTTTCATTTTTGAAGTAGGAAACTCATCTCCCTGAAATTAGGGTTTTATTATAAAAGGAAGAGAAGAAAAGGAACCCTGGGAAGATTTCTTAGTGAAACACCTATGAACATTTTACAAAATGTTTCATTCAAATATCTCACAAATTAAATGACAGCATAATTGAACCTCGTGAAATTTGGAAGCCAATGTGTTTACTACTCAACAAGTTATTGGTGTTTATTGAATTTTATCTAAGAATTAAGTTCGTTATTTTAGATCATTTGCCCTTAATTTCACAAATATGCTTATTAAATTTACTAAGTATTATGTAATCGTTGTATAAAGTTTTAATTTCTTACAATTGAATAGTATTTTCATAACTTTTATACTCTAAGGACTTAATTATAATATCATGAGTTATTTTAGTGCTCAAGATACACAACTTTGATTGACCAAACTGTTTTCTTGATGGATATATTTTTGTTAGAAGTCTCACGAGACTTTAAACCTTATTGGTTTGTTTATACAAGATGATTTGTATTTTAATCATATATTATAATCTTGTCTGTGATATCATGCTAGTATTGTAAGTAAGTCTCTAGGACTTGTAATTATTTACACATTGTATGTTACGATTATGTTGATGATATCATTGAGCAAATACACTAAAATTGTATTATAAAAGTTCCATATATTTTGTCCTTTGTTTACCTGAGGTGGAGGAACATTCACTAGACCATTTTTTGTATTGTGCTAAAATTTTACAAAAATGCAGTTTATGCTTTTTAGTTTTAGTGAATAGGGAATCCGCTCTTAAGATAGCATTCATAGTTAAGCCCACAACCATGTTCCATTTTTCATTTTGAGGGCCGTAGAAGCCAAAAAACATAGTAATTTAAAATATATATATATATCCTACATCCTACTAATATTATGAATGTGAATGCACTGTTGTTTGTTAGACTTTTACGAGAAAATTACTCAACCGATTATCATGCAACTTTTTTACACGTATTATTGGAGGTATCAGAAGTAACATAGGATACTTTTTATTTAAAAAAAAAATATTTTTTATGAAAGATTAAAAAGAAGTGTATAAAAAATCTGAAAATAGGTTTTATCTTTTTTTATTGGTTGCTAAGAAACATCATATTTATCCATTTCTACTGTAATGATCTCTGTTAATTTTTTAATGGCTACAATGCAAGCGAAGCGACGGGTAAAAGCTACTTTAATATATATATATATATATATATATATATATATATATATATAATATATTATATATATAATATATTATATATATATATATATATATATAATATATCTATTATATTATATTATATTATCTATAATATATATATATATATATATATATATATATATATATATATATATTATAACAAAGATGATAGTGAGTAGGGCTACTATATCATTAATTGTATTAATTGTATTTCTAAAAAAAGAGAAGATATTAAGTTCAACAAAATATGTATTAAGAAAGATATAACGCCAAACTATGTACAAATACGAACTAAATGCAAGACTCAGGCAGCAAAACGTACAATTGAAACTGCAAAAAAGATTTGGGTGAAGGAAGAAATTAATTTTTTATATTCCAAATTAAATGTCATTAATGAACGCATGACTAAAACATTAGATGAAATGAAAAAGACATATCACCATGAAACTATAGATGAGATTCATGATAATATAACAAAATGGATACAACCGATCATAGACAGAAAAATAATCACTCAAAGAAAGAAAGTCAGCAATCTAATGAAATCCCAAAGAAAAGGTAACTTAGAAAATGAAGAAAAAATAGAACATAAATTTAATCCAGGTGTACAAAACCTTACTGATATAAAATTTACAGAAGAAGAAATCACATTTCTAAGTAAATCTATTAAATACAATATAAATTTGGACCACAAGAAAAACTGTTTAGAAAAAGATCTACTCAATATGGAAATGTCCATTAAAAAAAGAAATATCCATTCTCAAGACCCTATAAGACACAAGTTCATACATGAACTAGACAAGAATAAAAATAAAACAATTAAATCAAATATAATCGAAAAAGCGTCCCAAGATATGAAACATGTTAATACTATAACAAAAAAGTTGAAAGAAAATAAATCCATGTTGACCAAAGCCGACAAGAGCAGTGCAGTAGTAATTATCAAAGAAAATGATTACGCGTCAAAAGTAGAACATTCCTTAATAATGGGAAATTTCAACTTTTAACAAAGGACCCAACAGAAGACTTTATCAAAACAGTAAATTCGACAATAGCAAACTGCAAAAGTATCACAAAGAATGAGAAAATTAGGTTAAAAGCGATTAATTCAAAACCACCAACGTTTAGAGGTCAGCCCAAGACACACAAAAACGGAATCCCTATAAGACCTGTGGCAGTGTTGTAGTGGCAAATTTTCCAATGTGGGAACGCTCAATATATTTATTTGTCAAATTCTCTGAAAATTAAGAGAAAATTTCCCTGAATGCGTACGATAGCAATAGCTTTGCGTATTAAGCTAACTGAATTTACTGAGAATTCACGAAACTATTTAATAATTTTGATGGTTTTGAGAAAAACAAAACTTAAGTTTAATATTTTTATACTTAACTAACTTTATTATTTCACATTAATACATTAATTTAATACATTTAATACATTACCTAAATACATTAATTTATTTATTAACTACTTTTATGTTTAACCCCCAAAATAGCAACATACATAACCTAATTTTTAAATATGACATATTCTATACAAGTAGGCCTATAAAAGCAGAGAACTAAAATAAATTAAATCATAAAACAGAGGAAAACAGATTAATTATTAACAGTGAAAGTTCATTGACAGATTGACAAAATCATGTTTACAAATAGTCGGCAAATGCATCCTCTTCTGTAGGTGTGGAGGGACGGGAGAGTGATGCCCGCCACCGTTTAGGCCTACCGTAGTCTGTGCACAATACAAAGTTCAAGCGAGAGTGAGGTTATGTTTGGAAACAGGTACATACAGAGTAAAGTCGTGTTTACCAAAGTATTGCATTTTATTATTGGCAAAGAAATATTGTTTAATATTTTTATACTGTTTAATTAATATTTGTATTTAGAAACATATTAGCTATTTTCCCTGATTTTCCTTGCTTGAACGGGGCACTGGGATTTTCCCGGGTTCTTGAAAACCAGTGTGGGAACGCCGTTCCCACGCGTTCCCGCACCACTACACCACTGACCTGTGGTCAATTTTCGACAAGCTCCAACCTACAATTTATGCAAGTATTTACATAATACAATTAAAAATATCATAAGTTGGGAAAACCATATCAGTATCTCAAACACATACGACTTAGTAGAACTAATTAAAGATGTAGAAGTTCCTGATAACTCAGTCTTTGTTTCATTTGATGTAAATGATATGTATTCTAATATTCCTATTGTAGAAACTCTAGCTATATTGAAACGTAAACTTGAAAATCAGGTCGGAGTTACAAAAACACAAGTTAATGATATAATTAAACTAACAAAAGTTACATTAAACCAAAATTATTTCAAATACAATGACTCATTCTATCTACAACAAGAAGGTTTACCTATGGGATCACCATTGTCAGGTCTATTAGCTGACATTTATATGAAAGATTTAGAAATTAGTAAAGTAATGAATGATAGTAATCCTTTCAAAAAACAAATAAAGTACTGGCATCGCTATGTGGACGATATATTGTGTCTTTTTCATGGAACTGCAGAAGAAACAAATGATTTCCATCAATATTTAAACTCTCTAATAAGATAAAGTTTTCAAAAGAAACTCAAAAATATAGAATCAACTTCCTAGACATAACGGTTTCAAAAGAAAACAATAAACATTGTTTTAAAATATATCGAAAAGCCACGACCACAGACACAATTATTCCATCCGATTCCCACCACCCGTGGCAACACAAATTAGCAACGTTTCATTCGATGATCCATAGATTAAAAAACATTCCTATGTCTAAAGAGAATTATATGAAAGAGAAAAACATCATTAAACATCTAGCATTAAAAAATGGCTACAAAACTAAGATGATCGAAAAAATGATAAAGAAGAAAATAAAAAAGAAAAATGAAATGCGAAAAGATGAAACTGAAGATGACAAAAAGGAATATATCTGTGTTCCTTATAATACAAACATGAATAAAGCTACGAGAAAAACATTTCAACATTCTACCATAAAAGTTAGCTATAGAACTAAAAATAATGCATATGACATGATGAATAATACCATTGACTATGTACACTAACGTGAATAGACCTCTCATCCAATGTATTTAGTTTGAGGCAAAAATTTGGAAGGTCGGTGGACGCCGCACCAGAGTAGCTGCCATCGATGTTGTTATTATTCAGCTGAATTTACAGTGGTGCCAAAAAATTTTACCGAAACATAAACATAACTTTCAGTTATAAAGTGTTTCATCCTTGGGTTATAAAAGAGGTAATACTGATTTATCTATCATATGTTACGTGTGCTTCGATGGACGCCGCACGAGATCGCACCACCGTCAATATGCTTCACTCACGCCTATGCTATGAGAAGTCTACACACGTAGTGTACAAAGTCAATGATAATACAGTGTTGAACAAAATAAATGATACAAAAGATAACCTAAGCAAATCAGGTGTATATAAAATTAAGTGCAGCGACTGCGAAAGCTACTATATTGGGCAGACAACAAGAAGTTTTAAAACGAGATTCAAAGAACATATTCAAGCCCTAAAATCTGGTAACAAGACAACCATGAAATCAAATTTCGCTGAACATTTATTAGAAACAGGACACAACTACAAAAATATAAACAAAAATATGAAGATTTTAGAATTTGAAAAAAAGAAAGATCGCCTGAATGTGAAAGAAGATTTCCACATATATATAAATGAAAAGAAAGATCCGAAGAATATCCTTAATTCAAGAAACGTGAATAAATATAACCCTATATTCGACAAAATATACGATTTAAGAAAAAAAATCAAATAAGGAGAATCATATTTGGACATCCTTTTTATACCTTATTAGTTTATTTATTCTACTTTATATATTTTTATATTTTTATACACAATTTTAAATTAATTTTACATAATATTTATTCTTATATACTATAACTTTTTTTATATTTCAACAGATTATGATACCAAATGATTTCACAAAATCTTCTCCCTTATACTACACCAATGATATGCTGTGACATATGTATTTATTTAATTTTTGTTGACATGTGAGGTTAATTCAGACATGATTATGACCTAAATAGGATCGAAACTAGTTGTCAGTAAAATAAAAATGTTTTTAAAAATCAAAAAGGGTACTTAGTTTATTTATAATGAGAATAAATACAATTAATATATATATATATATATATGGTCAAAGAGATTAATTTTTTCATTATTTATAATAAGCAGCGTATTTGATCAAAGTAATAAATTAGCCTTTATTTATCACTCTATCCTATCCTACTATACTTAATAACCACTCGAGTTTGGCCAGTGTGAATAATTGAATTGTATTTATCACGTAAAAAGAAACATAGAAAAAATGTTATCACGTTATCCAACATAATTTACAACTTAGTTTGGCCAAGTTGATTTATCTAACCCAATCTACCCTTACCTAACTTCACCTAACTAAACGAACCTTACCTAACCTAATCTAACATAATGTGTCTCCAACACAGTCAAAATTATTACATTGGTTGGCTATTATTCATAATGTCCAATCCCCGGTTGGTTAATATGTATAATAATTGGCCGAAGTGATAAATATTAAAACAAATATATTACTTTAACCAAACTGTGCTGAACAAGATGCATAAACTTAATGTCTGGTTAAAGTGATTAATTTGTCACGTTCACCAGCCAACTTGGTTATTATTTATACATATTAAGTCATTATGTATAGTGCCCAATTAATTACTTTGACCATGAAATATATACCGGATGTCCCAAAATTAATCCCAAAAAAAGTCACCACAAACTATTTTTAACTGCTGCAGGTAACGAGATTATCTTCTGGAGAATTCGTAGTGACAAAATGAGGAAACTTTTGATGTGTAAAAATTTTTTAACCAAATTGTCAAAATTGGGGTTTTGGGGGGAAAGTCAAATTTTTCAAATAGTAACTCGTCCTTTTTATGTCTTTTTTGGGTTTTATGCATAATTGAAATACCTTTTTGTCCTTAGTAATTTTTCTCTAAACCTTAAGGTTAAGGAGCTAGGGGCAATCATTTTGTTACTTATTTGATCTAAATTAGAATTAGAATATATAAGTTTTGTCGAATAACCTGTGATCTAATCCCTAAGAGATTGAAAATAAGTGAGGGACACGTTTTTACAATGTTATCTTATGAAAACTTGTGCTGTACATCTTCTGCATACAGCGATGTGACGACATTGGTGATGGGGGAAGTATGCAGGCGCGTTAGTTTTTGAGCTTACACACTGTGGTGGTCCCACGCCATGCGTTCACCATCTTTAATCTTTTAGCTTAAAGATGGATACATTAAGTTTCCCCTAACATTCAAAATGTAAATGATGTGTCAAAGTTAAAAAAATTTGTTTTATGGCCAAAGTTGGTAAAAAGGTGTATTTTGTGATAGAAGTCTCCCATTAAAAACCTTGGACCAAAGAGTTGTATTTGCCCATGTGCTGGCTTGAGTCTCGATGGGTTGCAAGTAGCACGTGTGGCCTTAATATTGACCCGAGCGAGTGATGCAGCGTATAAGCGCCACGCCAGTGCTACTACAGTGTGTAATGTCCCATTTAAAAGCATTGGTTGGTTTTACATGGTGTAACAGCCACAAACAAAATGTCACCGCACTACAGTGGCACCTCTTAGTGGGCCTTAAGTAAGAGAGAGAAAGTAGCGATGAAGAAAGGTGAGGGAATCGGGCATGAAGGCAACTTACTAAGCAAGTTTGGGGAGGGAAGCTGCCAGGCGAAGAGCCACAACACAGTGTAGTAACAATGTATACAGGATCCAATAAGTAGGGACATCCCATGTTACACAATTTTAGTTTTGCTTCTGAAAACCAGAGTAAACTGTAGTGCTGATGCTACAAGTCCTGTATTATAACTTCAAGAATGAAGAGAGAGAGAAATCAATTTATTAAATGAAATTGACAGCAGTCTGTCACTAAATCATATTTTGAGACAGGGACCTCACATAGTGGGTATTTTAACTTGAATATGAATGAGAGATGAGTGTAGGATGATTGTTGCGCGATCTTGTAGTCTTGTTACTGACTAAGGCCGACATTCTCCTTAGGCAGGACTGTTAATTAATAGCCCAACAGCCAATGGTTCTAGGGACGTACAATTTAACTTGGGATCCGAACCACAGTCCAGTCCACTACAGTTGACCACAAGGATCCTGCACACAATACAAAATGAATTTTATGGTTTGGCAAACAAATGATTGTTCAAAATATATACACAGAGTCTTTGATTACACTAATAACAATTTGTTCAACTAGTTTTAAAGGAATTTTATATGTTTTGAAAAACGAAACTAAAAATTTGTACTAGTATCCATTTTAAAGAGTTGGATAATCAGCTGTTTCATAAATATTACAAAAGCCCGATTTTTTTGGAAAAGTATCCAATCTCCCTCTTGCCTATTCCAGCTCTTTTTGGACATTCGTCAACTTATAGTGTTCCTTCTACTTATTGCGAGCGCTGTGCTAAACGAACAACAATTTTTGGCAGCTGAACTATCGCGCAAGTGATCTCTCAGCTATGCCAGCTGCCAGACCCAATCCAAACGGCCATTTCCAGGGCTACTTTAGAAATATAGGCTCAGTTTTAAATATTTGTCATTTTAACGTAGAGGGTCTGAGCAAATCCAAAAGTGACTGCCTCAGCAAGGTGCTGCTAGAAAATAATGTTGATGTCCTCGCACTACAAGAAACACATGTAGAAGACTTAGAGAACAGTGCGAGGGGCAACATCACAGGATATAGACTTGTGGATGCAATAGGACACAGGGTCTATGGCGTAGCGTCTTACACGTTAGGCAAGACATAGACGACGTGTCAGTCTCCCACAAAAGTTGTGTGAATAGCATATTTACTGTTGCTGTTAAGGTATCTAAGAGTACCATTGTAAATGTCTACAAACCGCCGAACATCCAGTGGTCAGATACAGTTCTCCCAAATTTAGAACATCCTGTGGTATATGTAGGTGACTTTAACAGTCATCATACCCAATGGGGATACTCGTCCGATGATGACAACAGCACTCTTCTTTCAAGCTGGGCTGAAAATAACAACTTTTTCCTGGTATTTAATGCCAAAGACCCACTTTCCATTCAGCTCGATGGCATCGCGGGTACTCTCCAGACTTGTGCTTTTGTTCTTGTGACCGATCAACAACACCCACACCAACTTTCAGGAGGGTCCTAGGTGCCTTTCCTCATTCTCAGCATAGGCCTGTACTAATATTAGTGGGAATCCAAATTCCTCTCGTAAGAACTTTTCCTCGGCCTAGGTGGAACTTTAACAAAGCTGAGTGGGAGGCCTTCTCCACCAGGCTTGACAAAGGCATCAGGTTCATCCCTCCTAAAATAAAAACTACAATCGGTTCACACAACTTGTTCTGTCTTGCGCTAAAGCGTCTATTCCAAGAGGTTTTAGGAAAGAGTATATACCAGGATGGAGTCAAGAGTCCGAAGACCTTTACAGTGAGTTCACTGATACTGCTGACAGAGATGTAGCGGACCAACTGCTTTACTCTCTCGACAACACCAGGAGAGGGAAATGGGTGAAAACTGTTGAGAACATGAACTTCACCCAAAGTAGTCGCAAAGCCTGGTCTCTTCTCAGAAAGCTCTCCGCTGGTAAAACAAATTATAAAAACACTGTCTTGCAACCTCGCCCTTGTGATATTGCAAAACGCCTCTCCTGTTTGTCTAAACCCGTGCGTACGTCTGCGGACAGAAAAGTGAACTTTAAGCTAAATGAAATAAAGCAAAGTCGGCAAGCACCATTGGAAGTCTGTAGACCTTTCACTATGGATGAGCTAGATGCGGCGATTGATGCGATGCCAATTGGCAAAGCAGCAGGCTTGGATGAAATCTTCCCGTAGTTTATAAAACACTCGTGTAAAAAGGCTAGACAGTGGCTTCTTGCAGTTTTTGACACCATAATGGAAACCGGCGACTTGCCTGGTATATTTAGAAAATCCAAAATAATAGCTGTCTTGAAGCCTGGTAAAGATCCAAAACTGTCCGAAAGTTACCGACCCATAGCCCTTCTTAGTGTCTGTTATAAGCTGCTAGAGAGGTTGATATATAACAGAATCCTCCCTGTTCTCGATTCCAGCATCCCCGTCGAACAGTTGGGTTTAGACCTGGGCGCAACTGTTGTGACCATGTTCTAGCTCTTACTTCTTTCATCGAGAATGGGTTCCAGCGAAGACTGAAAACCTCCGTTGCTTTCTTAGATCTTACTGCAGCTTATGACACTGTCTGGAGAAAAGGCCTCATTAAATTTTACAATCTGATTCCTTGTGTTTCCTGTTGCGTCTCCTCAACTCAATGCTCTCCAACAGGATGATTAAAGTATATTTGGGACGAAAGGAAAGTACTTTTAGGCAACTTAAGGATGGTCTGCCACAGGGATCAGTGCTCGCCCCACTGCTGTTTAATGTGTTTACAGCCGACATTCCAGACACTCGCTCCTCAAAGTTCGTTTACACAGATGATATAGCTCTGGCCTATCAGCACAAGGAATTCCAACTAGCTGAAGAAACACTAACAAATGACCTCACGACCCTCGGTGAATACTTTAAAGCCTGGAAGCTAAATCCAAACCCAACAAAAACCGAGGTTTCTTGCTTCCACTTGAACAATAGAATGGCCCAACAAAGGCTTAAAATTGTATTTGACGGTGTTGAGGTAAAGCACAATGAAAACCCACAGTACCTGTGGGTCACTTTAGATCGGTCCCTGACATTAAAAAGACAGCAGCCAAGGTGAGAACCAGGACTAACATTGTCCATCACTTTGCTGGCTCCACATGGGGAGCTAACGCACAAGTTCTGCGAACCACTGCTCTGTCCCTAGTTTACTCAACTGCTGAGTACTGTGCTCCTGTGTGGTTGAACAGTGTGCATGTCGGGGATTACAACGTCCAGTTAAACAGGGCTATGAGAGCCATTAGTGGTACACTCATGGCAACCCCCGTCCCCTGGCTCCCGGTCCTGTGTAATATCGCTCCACCTGAAACCAGACGAAGGGATGCACTCATTAGGGAATATACTAAGATCTTATCTGCTCCACACCTACCCATTCATGATTACCTACCCCAGGAGACGGGCAGGTTGAGGTCCCGAAGACAACCACTGCGGACAGCATCCCAGTTGACGGACACAAACTTTTCTATCCATACCGACTGGACTTCCTCCTGGGACTCTTTCCAAGATCGGAATCACTTTTTGATTGCTGACCCAACCTTAGCAGTAAGTGGTATGGATCTTCCTCGGAAGCAGTGGACTGTTCTCAATCGATTTCGCACTGGAGTGGGAAGATGTAATTATTGGAAATACAAATGGGGAATGACAGAAGACCAGTCATGCGGCTGTGGAGCGGAGTTCCAGACTATGACTCACATAGTCAATGAGTGCCCTTCGAGTGCTTTCCCGGAAGGGCTGATGGGCCTTCATTGTGCAAGTGAAACTGGGCTGCAATGGCTTAGCGCCCTGGATTTAGCTTTATAGAGAGATCATTAATG
The DNA here is from genome assembly GCA_030545055.2 of Neoaliturus tenellus. Lineage (NCBI taxonomy): Eukaryota > Metazoa > Arthropoda > Insecta > Hemiptera > Cicadellidae > Neoaliturus > Neoaliturus tenellus. The sequence goes on from CM061533.1 coordinate 216,589,814, forward strand.
TTTATTTTAGTTTTAGTACCAGGTTAACCGAGCCTTACTCGTTGATTTTGATTCACTTTTGTTATAGTGTCATTGTAATCAAGCTATTAAATCTACTCCAGACTCTTCACAGATAACAGCTGATAAAAACTGCTTAAAATTAATCTATCTTCTTATTTCTATAAGGGTTTCGTCTGTTACATCCCTGTTTCTCTTGACTTACTGAACCGATTTTTAAGATTGAGGTGTCATTTTAAAGCTTAGAATATACCGCAGTGACGAATCGTAATTAGAAAGGTCCTATTGTTTCGGACTTCGCCCCCCTCGCCTTTGATTTATTTCTAGAGGGCGCTTTAAAATGTTGACCAACTTTTATTGCAAGTTTTTTAAAGTGAATTGTAATTTAACAGCTGATTACCTTCAGGTGAATTTTAAAAGCCATATAGTAAACAAAAATAGATCTCGGTCACTTCACAATCAACATTCACACTGTAGGTGAGTTTTATTCATACAAAATCACAAAGTGCGCAATTTGCGCACGGGCCACCTCGTTCGTATTCCTTTATTTTAGTTTACTTTGAGATGTTATTTCGTTACCAAAATCGCAACCCATAAGACCAATGTTAAAAACTATGATTTTCAAACTTAAATTTAGACAAAATTCGATATTTCCTGGGATTGAAGCTGTTTCTAAACTTATTTTTGGGCCAAAACACTCTTGAATGCAAAGTTTAAGCAAAATCTAACCGCTAGATTTTGAGATCGTGGAACACACATCCCGTCAGACATTGCTCGTATTATAGTATAGGATTTTAAATGTATTGACGCAGGTGCTTTGCACTGCAGAACATCTCTTATTTATTTTATCATTATTATTTTTAAGATGGTAGCTGGTTATGACAGCCATACGATGTATATATATTACGAGAACTTATTTTTACTTTTCTAACATCTAAATGAGCATTATAAGCATTATTTTTTGTGAAAAAGCAGAGCAGTAAGAAAAGTCTGTATGACTAAATTGTGTTCTTAGTGGTGATATGTGTGTTTCAGGGCCAGCATTTTTACTTTCCCATATTAATTTTCTTACTTATTTGGTTCTGCTGTACACATTGGTACTAGTTGCCATTGGTAATTCCAAATACAACGCTTTTATGTTTTACTATCTTGAGACACATGGTATAGTTCAGGATTGTATTCACCAAATTAACTGATACGTCTTATTTTGATTTTTTAAAATATCAAATAGATTATTAATCCAAAATAAAACCTCCTATTATGTTAAATTCCTATTTAATGGTAATCTTGAAACTCCTTTGGATACTCTCCCACAATTTGTTGCCACCTGTTGTAATTAAAGAGACCTTTTTGGAATAATAAGGCTTTAATCAACTAAAAATGTTACATAGTTGGAAAGGTAAACAAAGTATGAATATAAACAAGAAGTAAATAACTACAACAGCTGATTACTTAAATCAGTATTTCATAACATTCTCCCCCTCAAAACTTAAATTACGTAATCAGCCAGGTAAGTTGGCGGTTTTCTTGATCTTTTTGGCCTTTCTTGAAAATCGTTTTCTTGAATGTCATTTTGTATAGTGACTTTTAGCTCTGGAGTGATGTTCGGCTCCAAAGAAACGTTCGACTCAGGAGTGACATTCGGCTCTGAAGTGACGTTTGGCTCACGAGTGTCATTCAACTCTGGAGGGACGTTCGGTTCTGGATTGAAGTTCGGTTCAGAAACATCTTTTAGCGTTTGTGAACGTGGTACGTTTTCATTGTCTAGTAGACTCGTATCCCCCCTACGTGATAAATGCTTGAGAGATACAGTTGACTGCCTTCCATCATTGTGTTTTACCAAGGCATAGTGCGGGTTGGCATCAATCAGCTCAACTTCTTCTACTAGCGGATCGAATTTTGATGTCCGAACGTTTCTTTTTAAGAATATTGGTCCAGGCTCCATAAGCCAAGCTGGAAGCGAGGTGCCATTGATTGACCGCCGAGGATGCATAAAAAACCTGTCATGTGGTGTGCTGTTGGTCGCAGTGCACAAGAGCGATCTTATGGAATGTAATGCATCATTGAGTACAACTTCCCATTGCTCTACCTTTAAGGATCTGGATTTCAAAGCCAACAAGATTGCTTTCCACAATGTGCCATTGAACCTTTCCACTTGGCCGTTTCCTGCTGGATTATATGGAGTAGTTTGACTAGTGGCTATCCCTCTTTCATGCAGGTAATCTCTAAGTTCTTTGGAAAGAAAAGATGTCCCTCTATCAGAATGTATGTAGCTGGGCATTCCAAATATGGAAAACAGATTTTCCAAACAACGAACCACTGTGTTTGAGGATATATCACTGCAAGGGTATGCGAAAGGGAAGCGTGAATATTCATCGATTATAGTCAGCAGGTATCGATTTCTCGTGCAAGATGGCAACGGCCCCTTAAAATCTACATTTAGCCGCTCAAAAGGCTTTGTTGCCTTGATTAGGTGAACATTTGTAGTCTTATAGAATCGAGGTTTAATCTCAGCGCAAATCGGGCATTTGTTTGTCATTGTTTTAACATCATCAACTGAGTAAGGAAGATTTTTACTCTTAATCCAATGGTACATTCTAGTAATACCAGGGTGACAGAGTGACTGGTGAAGTGCAAAAAGCTTATCTTGACAATTTATGTTAGTGACAGCTCCACATACACGTGAAAATGCATCGGCGGTGATGTTTTCTTTTCCAGGTCTATACTGTATGTCAAAAGAATAAGGTGACAACTCTAGACGCCATCTAGTGATTTTCTCATTTTTAATTTTACTGGTGTGCCGACTGTTGAACACAAATGACAAAGCTTGTTGATCGGTAATTAAAAGAAAATGCCGGCCAATGAGAAAATGTCTCCATTTCTTCAGAGATTCAACTATAGCTAGAGCTTCCTTCTCAATGGAGGAATGTCGTTTTTCACAATCGGTCAACGTTTTAGAGAAGAAAGCGACAGGTCTACCCTGTTGACTCAATGTTGCAGCGATAGCAAAGTCAGATGCGTCTGTTTCCACAACTAATGGTGAAAGATCATCAATTACGGTGAGTATTGATTTTCCTATGTCTTGTTTAATTTCCTCAAATGCCAAAGCTGGCTTAGAAGAGGGCAATATAGGAAAAGATTTGCAATCAATTAAAGGCCGAATCTTGTCTGAGAACTTGGGAACCCACTTTGAGTAGTGTGAAAAAATCCCTAATGCGCGTTTTAAATGAGAAGCATTAGTCGGCAACGGCAAATCTAACAAAGGTTTCAGACGCTCTGGGTCAGCTTGCATAGACCGGTAGCGAATTTGATATCCTAATATTGATATAGTGTCTTGAGAAAATTTGCTTTTCTCATTGTTTAGAGTAATATTATATTTATTAGCTACCTCCAAGAATTTATTCAGCCTTTCATCATGCTCTGACTGAGTTTTCCCGGCTATGGTTATATCATCAATGAAAGCCCACACCCCTTCTAGTTTTTCAGTGGAAATAATTTTATCAATCGTGCGCTGAAAAGCTGATACACCATTCGTCACACCAAATGGAACTCTACAGAACTGATAAAGTTTTCCAGCTGCTTCAAATGCTGTGTAGAATTTTTCATGTTCCGAAATTGGTATTTGATGGTAGGCATCCTTTAAATCTATAGTACTGAAAACTCGATTTTCTGCTATTTTACCTACTATATTTTCAATATTAGGTATAGGGTAGGCATCTAATAAAGTGAACTTGTTTATAGTTTGACTGTAATCTATTACTAATCGCTTTTTATGAGATGAGCTTTTGGTAACAAGAACTTGGGCACGCCAGGGAGATGAACTTTCTTCAATTATACCATTTTGAAGGAGTTTTTGTACTTCAGAGCTGATGAACTTTTCATCATCATTAGAATACCTGCGAGACTTAGTTGCAATGGGCTTGCAGTCAGGTGATAAATTAAGAAAAAGACGTGGTGGTTCAACAGAAGCACAAGCAACATTACAAATAGACAGAGGTAATTTATCTCCTCCGAAATCAAGGTTTACTGAAGAATGCAATTTCATTATATCATGACCAACCAAGATGTCAGTGCACAGATTGTCAATAACAAATAGTTTTACATTTCCATAAGTATGGTCAGAGAATTCTAAGTTTGCAGAAACATATCCTTTGATAGGTGACTTTAGAGATGTAGAAGCCATAGATACCTGTTTTTGTTCTGGAATTACATGAAAATTATTTTCCATCACAATAGCTCGGTTTATAAAACTATCGGTACTCCCCGTATCAACCAAAACTTCAACAGGTATTTTATTTACATTACCTCGTACAACTGCTTTTGATAGCCCATTAGAAGCAGCTGCACATGAAAGCGTGGGCATTACCAAGGAATAGGCATTAATGGGCTTACCTTGAGTTTTCATCAACCTGCATACCTTCACGAAGTGTCCCTTTTTCTTACAGCCAGCGCAAGTAGCATCCTTGGCAGGACAGTCGTTTCGAGTAAAATGACGCCGGCCACCGCAGTAGAAACACTTCTGTTTTGAGTTTTTCGGTACAGCAGCTGAAGTAGGAGACTCTTCAGAATCCATATTATTAACCGGTTGATCAGGCAGTGTTGATGAGGTGTTGGTGTTGCAATAAATTACTTCAGTTTGGTTTGAAGATCCATATGCTTCACAGCTCTTTTGTGCAGACTCAAGCGAACGTGAAATGTCCTCTGCCTCTTTCAATGTCAAGGATGACTTTTCTAAGAGTCTCTGACGAATATTGGGATTCATAATTCCACTTATAAAGGCATCTCGAACGGATTCATCTCGATAAGTATTCCCATCTACGGCGTGAAAGTTGCAATCTTTGCTGAGAAGTTTAAGCTCTTGTAGATACTTGTCTATGTTTTCATCTTTCTTCTGCTTACGATTTGCTAGTATGTGTCGAGCGTAAATTTCATTCTTCTTGGGATTATAAATATTTTCCAAGATCTCAACTGCTGACTCATATGTGGAACTTTCAGAAATGTACTCATAGACATTGTAAGAAAGAAAATTAATCAACACGTTAAGTTTCTTCTCTTTAGCAACTTCTGAATCAGTCATGAAATTTTCAAGTGTTTTGAGCCAGTGTTTGAATGCTCTACTTGCAGAAGGGTCTTCTGGATTTGTATTAAACTTCTCTGGTTTTAAAAGCTTTTCCATTTTTTTTTTTAGTTGATTAAATTGTTGTAATTAAAGAGACCTTTTTGGAATAATAAGGCTTTAATCAACTAAAAATGTTACATAGTTGGAAAGGTAAACAAAGTATGAATATAAACAAGAAGTAAATAACTACAACAGCTGATTACTTAAATCAGTATTTCATAACACCACCATAGCAGTGTTTCAACCTGGAGTGTTCTTTTATTTTTTTTTATTTCATCAGTCACATATTTCTGATTATTATCATAAGATCTTACCCATTACTACAACAAATGTACAATAAGCAACATGAAGTGTAAAAATATGAACACTTTTTCTGTTAAAGAGCAGCTTAAAGTAGTGATGTTTTATACCGGGTAATAGACATAAGTTGCTGTATTTGTTGTTGTGGTAGTATGTGTTCTTTCCAAAGATCACATAAGACAAATAGATGGAGCCTGCCTATCTAACTAGCATTACAACAGTGAAGCACGGTCGGCCATCTTGGCTGGGGTAACAGACACAAAATTTGCTGAGATTGGCGCAAAAAATTCAATGTTTCACTCACGAATAACTCAACATTTAGGAAATTTAGAATATAAGGTAAGTGTAGAAACTTTGTATGAGTTAACTCTTGGATACTGTATAAGCCCGGTGAGTCACTGTGGGCAGCCACCATCTTTCATGCTTTAGGTCGCGCCTGACGTACTTTATCTAATGGTCTTATGTGATCGTTGATTCTTCCCCACCTTACGACACAAACATGATGACGTTTCCTATCCATCCTGTTCTATCCAAGCATGGTTAGAAAATGCCATGAATATGTGGGATCGGATGATAAAAAACTAACTAGTTTTCATTTTTGTTTTGGTGAAAACAAGGCCAGCTCTACCGAGGGGCGCCGGCGGAGATGAGCGTTCCTGATCTGCAGTAAAGAGTGTCCGTAATAAGCTGTAAAGAGCACTCTCAATCAGCAGTAAAACGCCTCCGGCCGGCAATAAACAGTGCGCTTGATTGGTGTCAAAGTGCGCCCCTGATCCCCGATAAAGAGTGCCCTCAAAAGATAGTCAGTAGCCTCTTGATCGGTGTTAAAAAGATCGCCCGATAGACATAATTAAACCGGCATGAGACGGCGCCTCCGATAGGCAAAATACACCTGATCAGCGTTCAATTGCGCCCCCAACCGACAGTTAAAAGCGCCCCTGATCAACGCTAGAGAGCGCCTCTAATCGGAGTTACATTGATCCCCCAACCACTGATAAAAACCCCCAATCGGTGGTAAATGGCATCCCTGTTCACTGGCCAAGAGCGCCCCGACTGGAGGTAAATACCGCCCCCAACCATCAATATAAAATGCCCCTAATCGACTGGAAAGAGCGGTAATGCTGATTGGCGGAAAACATTTTCCTTTGCCTTCTAATCAATGATTAAAAGCACCCCTGTTCATATCAGAGTTAAATTGCTCCCCCAAACGGCGGTGAACAGTGTCCCCCACCGTCTGTAAAAAGCGCCCAGACCGACGGCAAAGAGCACCCCAAATAATCGTAAATAGCTCCTTTGATCAGCCGTAAAGGGCGCTCCCAACCAGCGGTAAACATCCCCCCAATTGACGGTAAAAGCGCCCCTGATCAGGGAGCTGTTGATCGGCAGCAGTAAAGAAAAGGTAAAAAGGGCCCTTCTATTGGGGGTAAAAAGGGCGCTCCCAGTAGGAAATAAATAGCGCCCGCGATCGGCAGTAAAGAGACAACAATCAAAGGTAAAGAGCGCCCCTTTGAAACAGATTTTTTTCTTGATGTCTAAAATGGATACAGTAGAACCTCGATAGTTCGACTCTCGGTAGTTCGACACTCATTATAGTTCGACACGGGCTGTGACAACTTAGCATGTCATTAACAACTGATAATGTCAACATTGGGGACTGAAAAGGTGAAAATGTAAACAATGGTGAATGATTTCAAATTTGGCTATATTATAGTTCAATCAAGTTATGTTTTCATTATTATTTATTGCTTCTTAAATTCAACTTGTGATTTTTATGGTCCCCACATTAAAATTTCCCATATACTCCCTATAGTTCGACTTTTTGATAGTTCGACACGTTCTAAGTCCACAAAGTGTGTAATAATAATTATTATTTTACATCTTTGCTTGTAAGTACATCTAGATACATTTTGGATATTTGCATTTTCGCAATGGATATTTACTGTGCAAATTTTGTTTACAATAAATTATGAATATTTTTTAAATTATTCTTCCAAGTGCTTTATTTGATAATAAACTTTTAATAAAAATATTGTTTTGTTTTGTTTGTAATATGTAATAACGGCTATAAAAGAAGCGGCTCTAGTGGTTTTGTGGTGGGGGGGGGGAGGTAGGGGGCGCCTACCGTCACTTTCGCCTAGGGCGCCAGAATACCTAGGGCCGGCCCTGATTGAAAAGTGTAATCTAATCCAGATTTGAAATAATTTTGTTCCATATTATTTTTTTTTTTTTAATATTGTTGTATTTACCCATCTCTAAATGATCCAATTTAGGACTTTAATAACAAGCTATTAAATTGGCCTTCATACATGAGCCTCATGAGTCACGAGTATCGGTCTCAAATAAAATGATATTTAATCTTAGGCTGTTAGAGACTGCCGAATGAATCCTATACTCTTATACGAGCAATGTTTGCTTGTTTGCTTGTTTGCTTGCTTGCACAATTATCTCAAAAACGGCTCCGACGATTTCCTTCAAATTTTGGAATAAACTTAGTTTTACCTTAAAAATACGATTGAGATGGGTCTCGCCCCCAGGAAAAATCTAATTTTGCTAAAAATTAAAGTTTAAAATTACAAAATTTTAACATTGGGCTTATGGGTTGCCATGTTGGCAACGAATTAACAACATATAAACAAGAAGTACATTCAGAACTTCAAAAAGAAATGTAACAGCTGTTTATGTGCTGCATATTAAATGTCAATAAAGTTTATTCTGATATTTAAATTTACTAATATTTCACCGAGCAACGCTCGGTCCTCCTGGTACTGCACTAGTAAAACGAGAAACAATGTCAAATACTCAAATTACTTAACTAAGAAAAAAATTATGCATTATTCATAATCCATAACTGAAATAACATTATTTTAATGTTCCCAGCATACACCTTAAATCTCTACATACCTGATAAAATAATAAGAAAACTTCTTTTATAAAATCATTATTATTATTACTGAGTCCTATAGCTTAGATGAATTAGCAGAAACAACTAGTTATGGTGTACTGTTAAATCTCTTTGTAATTTGATACTTTTACATAATTTTTAGTGTGTACTACTTCTAATCTTTGGTATTGTTTCACTCAAGTTTTCTCAAAACTGTAAGTTTGAGTCAATTTAATTTTTTATAGTATGACGAAATTTGTAAGTAATGAAATTATATGGCAATGAGCATTCATAAAATGGGTATGTTACATATGTTTATTTGTTTACAGTATTTGTGTTTGAGTTTTTTGTTTAACTTTTGCCTAAAATATTTTCAATATTCTGACATGAAGAGACAAAAAAGTAAAGTTTTAAATTTAACTTTGAATTGAATTTTTTACTAATAACAGCAAGAAGTTCATTTTTATTCTGAATTAGGACCAATGAATTTCTATGAAGGTTACGGTTAAGTTGGATTTATACTTTAGGTGAGTTTTTTTAATAAAGTTATTTAAATTTAAACAGAAAACACATCATTGTCTAACTCATCTTATTTTAGTGCACATAAAATTGGTTTACGATTTACTACTTCTACCATTAATAGGGGGCTAAAGAGATGGAGTGATTATTTTGCCTGTGCAGTCAAGTGGCCGTTGCAGGAACTACCTGAATACGATTCACAATGTTACATAACCATTCAGAGCGAGAAACAATATCCAATATTCGGTGTAAGACACTGTTGTGGCCAAAGAACTACTGCTGCACGTCAGCATGTGTGAGACCCAAAACTTATGTAGATGATAGTGAGGGAGGAGATTTTGCCAGATTTTGATTGTGGATTGTAGTAATTTGAATTAATATGTGCTAGAGACTATTTCAATAGCCTGCGCGCCCAGCAATTTGAATGGCTGCCACTAGAGACTGTCATTATATGTGACTCACGTGTAAAAAATTTATTGTGCAATATGCTTCACCTGCTCCTATTTCGGCCTTCATTTAAAGTCCGATGAATGCTATACAGCATAAATTTATCACTTTCCCAGCTCTTTTTGGCCATTTGTCAACTTACGGCAATCCATTTAATGTTCCTTCTCCTTATTGCTATTTAAGACTTATATTAAGATTATGTAATAATACATAATTAAGTTTTAGATGTTAAGATTCTAACATATTGTACTAGAAATTATTGCAAATATTTTGCATAAGTTACCGTAGCTGATTTCAGGAGAGGTTTTAAATTAAAGAACAATTTGAAACTTGGTCTTTTGGATTTACTTATATTTTTACTATATCACTATACCACTAGTGATATACTGAAAATATTGAATCCATATTAAGCTATGATAGCCTATAGTTTATCAACTTCGAACGATTATATAACTTAATATGGCATTTAAAATATAAAAAATCCAGAAGCGAATCAATTAGCCCAAGCCTTTATCTTTTATTTAAAACCTCTCTCACTTTTATTGGATTTTCAATAAAGGTACAAAATACAAGCAGTCGAAGCACCGTACGACGCTCTGTTAGGAGCCCTTTCACCCCCCCCCTCCCACACACATCTATCTTCTTATTTCTATAAGGGTTTCGTCTGTTATGTCCCTTTTTCTCTCAACCTACTGAACCAATTTTTAAGATTGAGGTGTCATTTTAAAGCTTAGGTTATACCGCAGTGACGAATCGTAATTAAAAAGGTCACATTGTTTCGGGCTTCGCCCCCTTTGCTTTTGATTTATTTCTAGAGAGCGCTTTAAAATGTTGACCAACTTTTGCAAGTTCTTTAATGTGAATTGTAATTTAACAGCTGATTACCTTCATATGCATTTTAAAAGCCAGATAGTAAACAAAAATAAGATCTCTGTCACTTCATAACCAACATTCATGTACTGTAGGTGAGTTTCACTCATACAGAATCATATGCGCAATTTGCGCACGGGCCACCTCGTAACATGAAAATAAGAATAACTAGCCACGTAGTTTTCCTATGATGAAACTTAGAGAACCTTTAGGTAAACTTAAAATGCTTAAAACTTAACAAAGATGAATAAAACCCTTATGACCTAAATTATATTCTAAAATATACACATTATTATGAGGGACGTGCACCTAGCTCCAATCAGATATCTATAGACTAAGCATGTTTCTTTTCCTCCTTTTTTCTCAGATCGTAGGAGAAATTCGCGCATACTAATTGAAAGGTAGGGTCCTGTAGATGAACAGAATCCCATTCCAATTCAAATCAGACTATAGGGCTATGCCCCAAAGGCTTTCAAAGTTCCAATGTTAGTCTTATGGAGAAAGGAGAATTGATTGAATCATTATACAGCTCTTGTAAAAACAAAAACTGCTAGAAAAATAGGATGAACATATGTTTCAGCTATAAAATGTTTTTAAACTTCTTGGGTCCAGATCAACTGAAATTTTGGTCGAATTTCGATCAGGAGGTGATCTGCTCTAGTACTTATTCAATACGCTAAGGGTTTTTTGTGATGTATGTGTAGACTCCTACAATTTTCAACTAATATTCAAGTTTTTGGTGTCGTTGGATAGGGCTTGGTCTGTAGTAGTTTATGCAAAAAATTGATGAAAATCTCACATAAAATAAGTGTGCTATACACAAATTGAATTTTAAATTTTCCAACTACAATAACATTGGGTTTTGGTTGAGCATTTTAAACATCTGTTAATGTACAGCTGTAAATACATGTAGTTTTTTGTGATTACTGATATTCACAATATTGGAATGGTCGGATGTCGTTGATTTAGAACTAAATGTTACATTCAAATTCAAACATCTGTCAACAATATCATATATCTAGTAAAACTAATCGAATTGTTCTACAATAAAAATGAAATAAAGAAAAAATCACAATATTCTCGTTACTGTATCTAAAAATATGGATTTTTCAAATTAAAACATAAAAAAATGAATCATAAAAATTGAGAGAAATTTATTAGTTCTAGAATGACTGAGCATCTCAAATATTATTTTGCAGAGACAAATTCTTCCAATAAATAAATACATTTTTTAACAAATAATCCTTAACCAAGTTTCTAAACCCCTTTTCATTAATCATACATTTTACATTTGGTGGGAAATTGTTTAAAAATGTTGCTCCCATATAGGTTTCCTTTTTTTGTAAAGAAGCCTAGATTGTGTTTAGATAAGTCAATGTCACTCCTACGTCTAGTGCTATAAGAGTAGACGTTACTTCTTGTATTGTATCAAAATAAATTGCTTGATTTGTAGCAACAAGTAGACTAGTCATGATTATGGATTAAAAGCATTTTATTTAAGATTCTTTTACAGATTTTCATTGAATTAATATTTTTTTTATTATGATTTTAAAATCTACTAAGTTTCATGGAACTTTTAGAACACTCTTAGGATTAAAAAGCCAATAAAATATAATTATATCATCAATACAATTTAAAACAATAATCATAAAAACATTATACTGCACAAGATTTACCTAAGGTGATCTAATAATACTGCAAGTTACATTATTCTTTGTAATATTTGAAAACCTGGAGTATTGCACTAAAATCAGTAAACATTAATTTTAACTCACAAATTTATCAAAAAAAGTTTTCCTTATCTTCAGGAAAAAAAAGTTGGATGAACTCACTTTGACAGGCTGACGAATATCTGTCACCTGGGCAAGGTTGGCAGCAGGGCGGCCCGGCCAGGGGTCAGGCCTCGCCAAGGTTAAACTTATTGTCAGGATAAATTAGTGGGTCAAGCGGTTGAATCCTTGCCTACTGTCCATTTCATTTGATGTAATCTTTGTTCCGAGTGACGTCTTCGAGAGTGTCAACCGCTGTCAACCGTCATTATGGTAGGGAAGGGCAAATAAACCATTAACATCTGTCTAGCTCTAGACTGACACTTTCTGACTACAAAAGCTTTGCTCTGATTCAGTTAAAACAGATTTATTCATTGCGACACTGATTTTTAAAATTTTTATAATTCAGTGCTAGAATAATTTACAGATTAGGCTTAAATAGTCTTATAGTAATGAGAAATTAATTTGATAAGCTCATTGAACACATATTTTGTTTGACTTACTTAATTATATTGCATATTATTTAATAATTTAAGGACTTATTTTATGAATGGTTTACAAAAGTGTAGAATTATCACAAAAGTGTTAACATATACATAGACCTACATCAGCGTGTAAAGTTTTAGAGTCCATTTTTTTAAAATTAATATTATTCTAACAATTACCAGTATTGTACACACTTAATTCCAAGTGTCCATTAGTTCTTTAATATAATATTCATCATTAAGTCTCATAATTTTCTCTTATTTTATGAATTCTAAAAATAAAATATTTAAATTTCACTCATTCCCACTCTCATTCAGTTACATTTTGTCATTTTGAAAATAGGTGTGAGCTATGTCACGGCATCTTTTAAATATGACACTAGAAATTATCAAAGAAAATATTTTGCATAAGTTTGCTGATTTTCAGGAGTTGTCATGAAAAGTTTTCAGGCACTTTAACAGTTTCAAGGTAAACGTCCATTTATACCTTAAGGTTGAGAAATGAAATATATGACTGCAACTTAATACAAGGTACTTAGGTTTGGTATCTTAGTGTTTTAGAAAGCACTTGTCAAATAGAAAATATAACTTGTACCGGTATCCTCTATTTTTTTTTTTTTTTTTGTATGATCAATTTAAAAAATCATAAAAAATTAATAGATATATGGGTCACAATATGGTTTTGGACACGTTTTTAGAGACTTTAGAGACTTTATTTGAAACACCGACACAATCTGTGGTGCGTATTTTAAGGTGAGTATGACTGAAGGGGTGAGTGTGATGATTGTAATGGATCAGATGAGGTGTAGCTTTGTTACTGACAAATATCAGTTGTTTCATTTGTCAGGATCATTAATTAATAGCCCAATGACCAAAGGCAGCTGGGTCCAGTATCGAACCATCAAAAAGCACTAACTTTTCTCAGTTTTTACTGATTTTTACTGTGTGTGCCATTACGGCTTTTAAATCTGAAAATTAATCATATTGAATATGATTAAATTTAAGATTTGAAAGCCAAAATATACTGGCATGAAGTAAAATTTGTACTGGCACTTTGTACTTCATGACAGAGAAATCATAAATAACACAACATATCAATGCCAACTTAAAATTGAGTAAAAGTCTGGAAAAGCAGAGCTAAGATTTAAAAGTTTGCATTATATATCAAACAGCCTTAAGAGTTTAAACAATTCTGTATTATTATGGTACATTATGCCACTGTAAGACACTTATTTGGACAAAGCTTATTAGAGAATCATCAACTCATAAATTTATTATATGCAATGTTGATTTAAGAAAGCTTTGAAGATTTTTCTCTGCGTTTCTCACTTGTTGAAGTGTGTTTAAGTTTAGAATATTAAATAATTGAAGTAGAATATAATGTATAATGTTTTCTAAAGAGAGTAATCCATAATTTGTTTACATGTTATAAATATTGATTGCTTGAATTACAGACTAAGCTGGTATGTTGCTGTAAGTGTTGTCGTCTTACTGCTTCTAAACAGACTGGAAGAGTCAAGTAAGTAATTTTATGTAAAGGCTGATTTCCATGCTGCCAGCTGGGATTCCAGTGGAGGTTTCCAGTCACTGGATGCCAGCGACTAGCGCCGTGTAAACAGGCTTCGCCAGTCACTGGAGAGGCCATTTACCCACTGTCGTGCCAGTAGCTGGAAGCGCCAGCAGAACAAAAATTTTGAGACTGGCGCCAGTTGACTTGTATTGTATAAACAGATATGTATTTTAACTGCTGATTGTTATATTATTATATACAAAATAAACACCCACAAAATTCCAGTAGCTGGCAACGTGTAAACAGACACATTGTTGAAGCGCCAGTTTGCTGGCATTCCAGTCACTGCTTGCCAGTGCCTTTCCAGTCAAATTTAAACTGGCATGCCAGCCACTGGCAGCGTGTAAATCAGCCTTAAGAGTTATTACTTAACGGTGAACCTTCAACAGCTCTCGTATAGAAACATCTAAATCAGGACATATTTCGACGCAACTAAGTCATTATCAGCTGGATAAAAGTGAAGAGATTGACCTGAAAGCTCCATCAAAAATTATTAAAAATACAACACAGTAAATTTACACAGACACGAAATGAATGTACTACTAATTGGTATCGTTTTAATAATATCTGACGGTGCTTTCAGGTAAACCTCTTCACTCTTACCCAGCTGATGATGACTTTGTTGTGTCAAAACATGTCTTGATTTAAATGTTTCTATAATAGAGCTGTTTAAGGTTTACAAAAGTAATAATTCTTACACTTAAACGACAGTTCAGGGGCTACAACATTGGACTTTAAAATACTTTTAGTTTATTTTACTTTGATAAGGGATTTCTTTCCAATTCAGTACATTTTATGTTAGAGTTTAATTTTTTTTACATTTATTACTGTATCACAAAAAAACATTTTGAGTAGGTAGCATTGATCTGAAGACAGACTCAGCAATCCGTTAAGTTACTTAATTAGTCTGTTACTCTTCCAAAGAATAATGTGGATTGAAATGCTGAGGTTTACTGCATAAACTGCTGAGTTTTATTCAAGTACTGCTACAATACAGTAATAAAATATTATAACTTAAAATTTTTCAACACATTTTATATTGTTTTGAATTTGAGTCAAGCACATAAGCTAAATAAATAAATATACATAATATATTATCCGTTTGAACTATAAGATCTATACTAAAATAGGCAAGCACAAAACTTTTTCTCCTTTTTTCTCAGCTTGCGTGTGTATCTGAGGAGAAAACTGTGCAAACCGTTAGAAATAGCTGTGTATTGCATGAAGCGTGAAATTTTTGTTAAATTTTGACCAGTGTGTAATCTCTATACAGTATTATACAGCGCCTATGCGGGGCATGGTCAGAGACTAAATGACGCATGTTAGCGTCGGCACTAATATAACCTTATTTTTAGTCATAACCTTTGAAAAGCGAAAAATAAAATACGGCTTATACATAAAAACATTGCATTGAAATATTTAGTTTACAAAAAGAGTTGTTTACAATTCATTTACGAAGTATAATTATGATGTTTTACAAGTTTACAAAATGCAAATGTTTATACATTTTTCTTACACAATAAAATTTTTTCAATGTGTCATATAAGAGATTTGATGAATATTTGTGTAAAGATATATCAAATACGTTAAAAAATGTTACTTTCAAAAATACATTAAATAAAAATGTACGTAAACCATTTTACTGACGTCAGTGACCGTTTTAGCCACAGACCGAGCGCCGCACATATGCGGCGGAATATCCCGTAGACCGCGCCTAAAATGTCTGACCATTAAAATAGACCGCACTGAAGAAATTTCGTATTTAGTATCATGGAACCATCGCCGCAGATATGCGGCAGCAGTCTATTTTAATGAGCCCAGCCGCCACAGATATGCGGCGGTGGGCTCTCAGTAGAACTCGCCCGCCGCAAAATTGCGGCGGCGTGCTGTGGTTACGATTTTTTTTTTTAACATTGTGGTAGCGAACGTGTTAAATGTTTAGGTCGACCCCAAAATTCCAAATTCATATGTGTAGTGATTTTACTCTTTCGAAACATCAATTCGAGAAATAAATTTTTCAAGAAATTTCGCCACCACTACTTTCAGCCAATTAGCCTTCTCTACTTTCCACGTCTATAAGGTTGTATATCTTCTTGCCCAGAAATTCCAAAAAAATTTAATAGTTTTCTCAAAGTAGTGCGCAAGGTGAGAAAAAGACATAGGTATCTCAATTTATTTTTAGTATTACAACTGATTCTGTAACAGCATCAAATAATGTGACAGCATTCTGATCTATATGTGTCATGAACTCTGAGATAATTTTTTTCTTCTATGAAGATGAGTTGCTCAGGGTCAGGTTTAGCATAGTACAATCATTTTGTCAATTAAGTAGCGTCTTGTTCTGTCTAGTTTCAATGAGAAATGTGATTATTATCATGTTTTAAGGATGTAAATTGTTACAGCTGAAAGTTTTCTTATACTTTAAATTTGAAATAACAAGTGCTTCATATTTTATTTGCAATGAATGCTGGTAAAAGGTTAGTTTTTATTTATTTTGTATATGAATGAATCATGAAGGGTACCTAGTTAATTTATATATGTGTTGCTTACAAAAGTTAATATTTCATATGGCATAGTTTTCAATGAGGGCTATTATTTTCCCCAAGAGATACAATCCACATAAAATCTAAAATGGTATGGTAAAATATTTATAAAAGATATATTGTTTTTACTGTTTCAACTTGGGAAATAAATTTTGATATTAGCATTTACCAGTAACAAACAACAACAACATATTATGAAAATATAGTCTCCTTTGTAAAAATAGTTGATCTTATGTTGTTAATGTTATTTTCCTATGCTTTAAACAATTGTAAGACTGCACAATGCTTGTAGGCTGAGTCACTGCAGTTAGCTCTGTTTTATGGCTTCAAATTTTCTCACAAGAGATTTGAAGCGTAAATTGCTTGCCTTTATACATTTTTAACAAAAGTAACTGAAACAGAATTCAGAACAAGAATTTGAACATAAGTAACTGGAAAAGAATTCAGAATACTTATGGGAAAACAAAACCTGCATGTGGCTGCCAAGTTCCTCTCAAAATCAGGAGCTACACTAAAAAGAAGAAATAATACATAATTCAAATGAATAAATTCATTTGGTTAAAACAATAAAATAATCAATTCCCACCATGCAGCACTTTACCAGACATTAATTCATTGTTTGGGCAGTAGCAGCTGACCTTGACTGATTGTGAGATAGAAGGATGCACGCGACCTTGGTACCTGGGCTCACGCCTCACCGCAGCAAATTACAATGTTTTCCGTATTCACCGACCGGCAATACCCACTTATTCTGTCAAACCGCACACATTCGCAGTCTCAGCCGGACTGTTTACCGCAGATGGTGTGCGGACTTTGAGGAGCGGGATCGCCACCGAGTGCTGAGGATCATGTTGGCGGTGACCCTCCTGCTGCTGCCTGTCGCAGTGTTTGCCGTCGGGGTTATGAGGATGGCATCGTCTCCGCAGAGAAGCATGCCGCACATCCCACGCGCAGGTATATGGCAAAAAACTAACAGTAGAAATATGTGAGATAATCTGCTCTGCTTTTTAATTAACTGTTTTAATTGATTATCAGAATTCAATTGAATTTTTTAATGTTGTGTCATCATCCTCATGTGGAGGGCAAGAGTATTTTTATTGAAGTTTTGGATTACCTCTAAATCACTGATAGCAATTCGATAAAGATTTAAAGTTATATGTGACTAATCAGATAGGACCATTTAATTTAACAGTTACTTTTAAACTTATAAATTTTATAGATATTATATCAGTTAATGTTTCCCCTAAGTGTGCCCAATTAGTTTGTTTTTAAGTTCCCTGTAATAATCAATTATGGATAGAATCTATTGATTAAAATGAATAACATATATAATACAATAAATGGAAGCTGTAGTGTTCTATTAAATTTTACAACCTTTTTCTACATTTTTCAGAAAACAATCAAATTAACTCTCTCAAATCATTGCAATTAATTATGCACAAGTCTTAGTTAACCGTTCTAAAATCAACAGTGTTGTAACCGTCAAAACGTTGTTTAAAGATATTTATCAAGCCATTATTTTTTATTCTTTTATCAATTTAATTTCTGAGATCGTTTAGAATTTTCCAAAAAAATTTTACCCAACATTCTCCTTGAATGGTGATATTATGCCTAAGCGTACCAATAACTCTGGTTCATTTGTTAAGTTAGCAGCTGCTCTAGTTAGGAAAACTTTTTGATAAAATAAGTTTATAAAATTTCATTGCTTCTAAATGACTCTCTCTACACACACTCACTCGATTATTTTGTACAATAAAATATCTAACTTTTTCCAATATATAAAATGTTTACAAAAAACCTTTTCTTAATTTTTTATATTTTAAATTCATAACGACTTGTATCCACGCATAGGTACATACTGAACCGATTTTTAAGATTAAGGTGTCATTTTTAAGCTTAGGATATAGCGTGTGGGCGAATCGTAATTAAAAAGGTCATATCATTTCGGGCCTCGCCCCCCTCGCCTTTGATTTATTTCTAGGGGGCGCTTTAAAATATTGACCAACGTTCATTGTACAATGTTTATAAATGTGAATTGTACCTTAACAGCTGATTACTTTCAGACGAATTTTTTAGTCAGATTGTAAACAAAAAAATAGATCTCTGTCACTTCATAACCAACATACATGTAATTTGGGATAGTTTCTCTCATACAGAATCATAAAATGCCCAATTTGCGCACAGGCCACCTCGTTAATCTTAACGCAATAACTCTTAGAAGTGTGGTAAAGCATAAAAGTATCCTAAACTAATTGATAATGTCAATTCTAAACACAAGTTATTTATGAATTTGTTAGGTATATAATAATAAAAAATTGTTTATGCAGATATTTTTGCATTTCTGTGATGCACATCTGGTTGAGCATAAATTATTTTCAGTGACGATTTAACAAGGACATTGCAACACACATTACAGCATAATTTATTAATTCTTAAGAAATCTTCTAACGATTTACTCCTCTTTTAAAACCATCATAATTTATTCTCTTGCTGAGGAAACCTATTGTTTTATTCATGTTCTTTGGCAAGGAACGTGACAGGTATCTTTACCAACATGTTTATCCTCATTTCCAAGGCTAGGAGTTATTTTATAAGGCTTAACCTATTTTATAGGGTTAATATTATAATAATAGCTTATAACTATAAAATGTACGTCTAGAAATTTAATTTAAAATATTTTTATTTACTACATTATATTATTTGATTTAGTAAAGGTACCAATGCTCAATATCTCCTTAGTTAAAAAAATACAAACTAGTTTTTAAACAAATAAAAAAATACATTTTTCATAAGGAATGTTAGTTTTAACAAAATATTTATTGCCCTCTCCTACAATGAAACACCCAAAACTTTGTACTTGCATTTATAAACTGAAAAATTACATATTTGTGTATTAGATCGTTCATTTACATATATTTATAAAACTGTGTACATTTTTAATTCTTATGCATAAATTTAATAATTTCAGTTCAACATAATAATGAAAGTTTAAATGTTAAAATTTTGTTCCAGAACAACTAATTTTTGATGATACCCGAGAACATGCTGACCACGACCTGCTACAAGACTACAAGACAAGTTGTTTTCCGACACAAGCCTCTTATATGTCCCTACTCAGGGCTAGGAGAGCGCTCTCTGACTCTCTACCAGATTTTGAAACCTATAAGGTAAAACAAAGGCGATTTATTTAAACTTAAAAAAACTTCAATATTTACTAACTGAACGTACTTAAAAAATTATAAGCAGACTTAATAATAATGGTAAGGCAAACTCTTTTTTCTATTTCTTGCTCACCCCAAGAATTGAATAAAAATTTATGAGCTTTAGAAATTCCCAAAGCCAGAGCCTCTTGTACTTGCAAAACATATTCCACGTTTGGCTCATACTGGCCTTAGTCCTACAAAATTTGATCATGATTTATGAAGTGGTTTTGATGTAATAAAAGCGCAGACAGACATAATCTTATTTTAAAAGTATTGTAATAAAGCATGCAAAAGGATAAATATGAGTGTTATTATACAGCTGTACAAGTCATATTTTAACGGGTCTTTACTGGGACTGTATTTTAGTTCTTGCTGGTAACTACTGGTACAGTTATAGATAATGTTATTATCATTTTAGGGAAATGTTAGTGACTTTATCGTCTGGGAGGTACCCGCTGGCAGGCAAGAAGAAGTTCAGTTCTTACCAGTCCGTACTCCTGGGAACCACATTAAAGCAAAAATGAAAGCCAACCAAACAGCTGGGATCACAAAAGACAATGACAATGAGGAGGACACCGAGCAGAAGACAAAAGTAAGTCATTAAAACCAATATTAAAATAGTTTCAGTTTATTATTTTTTTAAATTCACATGTTTACAAAATTATTCAGGACCGCCGAGAGAATTTTTGTGGCCCGGGGCAGAGTTCCGGTGTGAGGCCCCCCCCTCGGTGCATCCCTGCCCGTCGCCGTCTGTGTTCAAACCAGATGCAATGTAGGCTACACATTTTTATTTTTATTTCTTTGGATATTTATTTTGTATCCATGCACACAATTTTATGTCTTTTTTAAGTGATTAATAAATATTTTATTTGTATTATTTTAAAATATAGATAGGACAAATTTACTAAGGTTTACAGTAGGCCTAACTGAAGTATTTTGAAATGGCTAAGGCTTACAGAGAAAATTATAAAAATGCATTTTATTTTAAAATTGTTAATTAATTGCATTTTTTGTTTACTAAACGCTTTTTGAACTTATAATTAGTTGATTTTACTTTATAATTAATTTACAAAATTAAAAGAATTACGAAAAGGCCTATTTACTCGAGACTAACCCTCAACTTCACTCCTAAGCCATTAGATAACTCAGTGTTGGTTCTTAAGCAAAACTGCCTTCAATATGGCAAATTCATTTATGACATTATTAAAAGACACTTTTATCTTATATACTTGAACCAACAAACGCAGACACGACAATGTTAGTCGAAGCCGTGAAGGATCTGTTGCAAAATATAATATTTTTGCAATTGTATAGCAGTCAAATACCACCGGCACTACACGAGGCGGTTGGCGCGGCGCCGCGGCGTCTGTTCACCGACACAGACCAAACCACGGAGATTCATAATACAGGCTGATAGGCCTAAGGTCATTGGCTATATTCTTTGTTACGGTTTATAGGTCTTCAAAAATACATGGCGTTGCTACATAGCCTATGCAGAAATTAAATTTTGCTACCGTAGATAGGAAAAAAACGCCTGAAGATGAGGCCCCCTGTCTCTTGAGGCCCGGGGCAAACTGCCCCCCCTGCCCCACCCTCTCGGCGGCCCTGAAATTATTACTGTAACCTAATTGTAATGTAGTAGATGATTATGACAAAACTAACAGGTTCTAAGTCTGTTATGTGTCATTCATTGAAAGCATAAGGTTTAATTGTTAAAAGAAAGGATTAGAGGTTTAAAAGTTAAATGTCAGAAAGTAACACAGATAATTAAAATTCCAAACGTAAATGTCTTGTCTTAAGATGATCTGACAATCAAAATCCTTTTTTTAAGTTCTGAACTTAAATATTGTCTCCTAGGACGGCTTTAAACTTGTAGAATATTCCAGTTGCGAAGTTGATTTTGGGTACGGTGCGCAAACAAAGTTAACTGTCACAACGTGATGTAAGTCTTTTGGTGGCTGTCCACTATAACAAATTTTTCTTCCCTCATGATCAATTCATGTTCAGGCCAGGGGCTTGATATCAAACCTTAGGCATGGAAATTACGAGCTGAGGAATGTGAATGGACCACCAGTTGATTGGTTGGCCGGTCAGAGCACAGAGCAGACATCATGTTTAAGCCTGAAAGTAAGTTATTACAGGAGCACCAGATGAGTTATCAATTAGCCGTCTGATGGTTGCTGACCCATTTCTCACCCTTTCCTTTCCAATATTCCGTCCTTCTGAAGACTTAAGCAAAATGCCCATTAGCGAGTCAGACGAGACATGCTCAGCGGTTCGGTAGGAGTCTCATTATCCACGCTGTAATGCTAGCAGTACACTCTCGCCGAGACAGGACGAGAGCAGGCGAGGGCAAGAGTGTACACGGTGCACTCGGCATGTCTCGCTCTGCCTCGTCTCGCCATGTCTCGGCCTCGCCAGCGCTCGGTCTGGGAGCGGTTTTTGGCACGAGTCAAAGGGCCCGAGCGACCGCGAACTCACCCGAGAGCCCCCCGGCGAGAGTGTACTTTGTAACCTCGCTGTTGGGTCCTTGTCGAAAAAATCCTCGCCGAACGTCCCGGCGAGGCGCCTCGGCGAGAGTGTACTGCTAGCATAACAACAACACAACTGAAATATTGGATATTAAATTATTATGAATTTAATATACTTTGAACAAAGCGTTTTAATGTCAGACAATTGATGTGAAACAAAAATATATATAATTTTATTTACAATTTAAAATAGGCTTCTAATTGATACCTACAATTTATATAGTTGGTTTTCATCGTACTGCATCCAAAACAGCGATTTTCCGTTCTGTTATTAGTTCTTAAGATCGGCTTTTGTCATTGCCCTAAAAATGTGCACCATAAAACATCTATTAATTTTTTGTATGGTAACCTCAGAAGATATGTCTGTCTTAAAAATCGTAATAATCCAAAAGAAGTAAAGGACGATGTAAACAAAAAACATTTTAAGTGCAAGATTTTGATTTTATCATTATCAGCACTTTTTAATTAAAAAAAAAAAAAAAAAATTAATATGGAAGGTAACTATTGAACATAAACAAATAATAAAATTGTAATAATTATTTTTTAAATTTAATTATATATTTTTTTAGTATGATGAAAAACGTTGTTCATCACTCAGACGAACAATTTTTCTCTGTGGTAAATCACATCTCGACTTCTACTTGCTATAGTCGGGGGCAATAGAACAGGCGGGTGAAGGTCAAGCTAATTAACATGTAGTTAAATGAGCAAAAATCAGCTGGCTTATTAAAAGATTTGACCTTGACACGCCTGTTCTATTACTCCCGACTATAGTAAAGATTATGCACAGGAAAAAGCCCCCTTTCCATTTCCATCGGAGTGATAAGAACTCTTCTATTTCTCACATGGCAGGACTTCAGACAATAGCTGTGGAGTAATTTATAGCTCAAGATATTTTGTGTTTAGTAATATCCTGGATAGCAAATGAACGGCAAAAATAAAAACCATATGTTATGCTACTTTTATAAAAATGGCTTTTTTATCATTTTTATATTTATCCTTGGTGTAATTTCTCAGTTTAATGCCAAGAAGTGTGTTTAGGGACAGCAGAACACAAGAGATCCTGAGACTGGGTCACTTGATATTCTGGATTATACAGACATCAACAATAAGAACAAGATTAAGCCACAGTAAGTTCGTCAATTATATTAAAGTTTATAGATAACTTTTTAGCTAAAGAGGGGACTGTAGGTTGAGAAGGAAGCTTATTCCCTTATTGGCTTTAAATAACAATTTCCATATTTTTATCATTCCAGCTAAAACTAAACTAATTCTTAGCTGCCGTCAAGTGAGTTGGTAGTGGGGTAAGTAAACTTGGTTATGAAATTGCTTTGAAGGAAGGCTTTAAAAAATATGATGTAGCTTTGACATTCGGAATTTAGGTGTTTCTATAAATGATGGATGTTTGCTTTTGAAGGTACTGCAGTAATTTTATACAAAAATACATAAAGTATTGGCTTTTTAATTCCGATGACCTTGTTCGAATCCCACCCCCAATTTCAACAAACACCCTACCTGAGTTGCCAGTTGTGATTGTCTGATTGTGACTGTCAATCACAGCATCATCTACGACGACGCCGGGGGCGAGGGCGGCTCGCAGGACCTGGACCAGAGCGAGCACCAGGAGGAGGACAAGTTTGACAAAGGACCAATCCGCGACCAGATGAGTTCCGACTGCATGTCCTCCAACTCCCAGCAGCACGCCTACTGGAAGGGCGAAGGCGACGTCAAGACCATCCGCGAGGAGCAAAGTAGGTCTTCTAACCTCTTTAATACACCTCCAACACTAATTTTAACCGATTGTTTAAAATTATTACATGAAAACAGTGATTGATTAATGCCATAAACTATAAGGTCTCTTGGCCTTAAACAATTTTTGTTACACACAATATGTAGCACTCTATAAACATTTACAGTATAGAGTCCAAAACCATTAAGAGGGAAAAACATTTACTGTAAATGAATGCAATTATGTTATATAGTAAAGACCTTATTTTTACTACATAATTGTTTATTACTTTATTTTAATTTAATAAACACAAAGACTATTGTAAATGGTATGGTTTAATTCTCTTTTAAGCCAAATATTCATACAATTATAATTTTATTTTAATTTAGATTTTTTATTTTTATTTTTTGTGATTACCCATAGAGTAAAAGTTTTATATCTTGTAGAGGGCACAATCATAAAAAATAATTTTTGTAGTCGCCTGTGAAATAGTAAATATTATTGTAGACGTTATGTATCAGATGAACGATGATATCTTTACACACAACTGCTTCAAAGAATAATAATTATCTTCCATAAAAGCTTATTAAAATATGTTTTTGGGATTTTATTATTAACTTTTTTATGTTAAATTGAATTAGAAGCTCTTTTTAAATGTTAAATTGAATTAGAAGACGTCTTGAAGACGTGTGTGTTTGATAGTGTGTTAACTGCAAAGGTCGACACATGAACTTCCGGTGGACAGGTGCTAATCCAACTAAATAAATGATCAGCTGAATGCTAAAATAGTAATTGTGTCTGCCTAACGCATTGTGTGCTGAATACATAAACGAATCTCCTCCCTCGGGCTTTACTGGTGGAAGGACATGGACCATTGTGGCACTATGTGTTTAATATTCAAATATGCATAAACATGTAGTAATATTACTAATGAGTGAAGGTTTTCAAACTTAATTCACTATTACAGAGTGCTTTAACCATGGAGTTATCATCTTTAAATTAAATGACAATGTTGATCAACAATATATATAATTTTTTTAAATCACATTTTAAGCTTATGAGTTATAACTTAAGAACCTAGTTTACTAGGCTGATTTTGGAAAGTGTTTCTCAACCAAATGATAAGATAAGCTACTACTCAAGCTACTCAAAGTAAAAAAATAAATTAATAAATAAAAATAAATAAAACAGTGTTAGTTCCCCATTTGCCACTTCTTACACACAGCTGTGTTAGGCAGGTTGATGAGGATGTTCATGGACCCGACGGCAGACCCTTGTGAGGACTTTTACCAGTATGCGTGCGGCAACTGGGGCAAGCACAACCCGATCCCAAAGGACAAGGCCGCCTTCGACACGTTCGAGGTCCTCCGGGAGTCACTGGACACCGTGTTGAAGGATCTGCTGCAGGCGGAACCCTCGTACGATGACCCCGAGCCCTACACCAAGACCAAGAACCTTTACAGGAGCTGCATGAACGAAGGTGATTATGATGAGGGCTCATCAAAAAGTATAATAACTCATTGGAAACAGATCAAAATGCACACAAAGTAAACCCATTTATTGAAAAAAAACAAAAAAAAAACATTTAACCCGCTTTATTTCTCAAGTTTTGTTGAGACATGATCTGTAGCATATCTCTATTCTACCCAAAAAATTCCTTTCTTCACTAGCCACCTGTAGAAAACACCACCTTCCTTCAATTACAAAAAGTAAAAGGTTTTTACCTGTAAGTTTTCTACCCAACACTCTGCTGGCCAGGTTTCTAATGACAAGCTACTTTTCTTGTTTCCTTAAAAACATATATTTAATACACATATACAAAAATGCTCATATACAGTATTTGTGGTTTTAGGCAAAATAGCAGATAGAGCTATACTTGAGGTGACCACTTTTACTACAGATCAATGCCGACTTAATTTCTGTGCCCTTCAGGCATAAAAGAAATAGTTTTTCTTAATGGTAAAAAACATTTTACCTTCTCGCAAAGTTATAGTGATTACTAGAGGTGGCAGGCATCATAGATGATCTTAGACGTCATTAACCTGTAGAGGTGCTGGAACAGCGGAGGGAGCAGCCGCTACTGGAGCTACTGGACACGCTCGGCGGCTGGCCGATGCTGGACCCCAACTGGAACCAGACCAACTTCGATTGGCTGGAGCTGATGGCTCGACTGCGGCTCTACAACAATGACATCCTCATCTCCGAGTGGGTCGGGCCTGACATCAAGAACAGCGACGAGTATGTCATCCAGGTAGGGCTCGGGTGATGGTTTGCAACAACCAGTGATTGAAAAATATAGGGTTCCTGACAGTTTTTTTAAGAACATCAATCTACTCTACTGTCTTGGCAACACTAGAGGGCTCAGAAAAAAAGAAACAATATAATCGATAGTGTGTCTCATCAAAATGTACATATTGACAGGTATTCCAACAATACCATAACATCATAACCAAATAAAAAAATCCACATATTAGAACAGTACTAATATTCCAGTTGAAGCCAGTACAGTTTCCGCTGTGACCTACTTTTGCAATGACTATAACAAAGCAGAAGGAAAATTGCGGCTAGTTTGTGGACTTAAAGAATTCATCTTACCTTCATAGTTAACGGTACGTTGAAAGCTCAATTAAGTTAAACTGTGTGTTTCACCGTTTAATTTTACCTTTTAACATTACTAAAAAAGTGAACTTATTAGTATACATATCAAGACACAAATTAGGAAAAAATCAAACACAAATGATCTTGAATAAATAAACAAAAATAGTGTTCGTTATCAATGGAAAATTTTCTTCATGAATTTTTTTCCTTGCTGCAAAAACCTATATTATTTTGGAATCTTAGTAAGCCTAAACTAATTAAAAAATTAAATCTCATGTATTTTACACTGATGAGTATACAGTACGTAGATTAGATTAACCTCCTCTACATTAAACATTAAACACTATCAAAGTCTGGTTATACCTTTAAGCGAGAGCCAATATTCATTCATCAACTTTTAAACTCCGTTTGGCCTTTGTTCAGTCATAACACCTTCACTGTTGCCAGTTTGATCAGACGAGCTTGGGGCTGCCAACTCGGGAGTACTACTTGCAGGCAGTCAACAGCATGTATCTGGAGGCGTACCGGAACTACATGGTCAAGATAGCCACACTGCTGGGGGCTGACCCCGGTCGGGCCAGCTGTGAGGCCGACGAGATCATCGCCTTCGAGACCGCCCTGGCCAAGGTATGACCACGATACAGTAGACACCCTCTTTAACAACCCTCAAGTCCGGACCCTGGGGATGAAAACGAAAAGGTCAGTTAGAACTAATAAAATCCGCCAAACCCGTTTCAGTCATAAAAACAAATTCTCTGTAACTTTTTTTAGGAAGATAGCCAAATGTCTCTTTTGGAACAGAATGGAGTTCTGATACTTTACATCTTTGATAGTATCTCGTTTGCTTTTAAAACATCACTCATTCTTTTAACATCCAAAGTCAATAGTTTCTTTAATAAAAAACAATTTTTAACTTTAAAACTCACATATAGCATAAATTTCTTTTTTGAGGAGTACTCACAGTATTACAATTACTAATTGTAATAATACAATTATGTACCAATTTTGACTTTAAATTAAAACAAATAAAATAAAATTTTTATATTTCTCTTGAATGATGAGATGAATGTGGATGGTATAACTGAGGGCATTATTGTTCATAGATCAGGAAAGTAGGCCTAGTTGTGTAAATACATGACATAGTCAAGCAAGTTTGAAATATTGTTGAGAGTATATTATCTTCTAAAAAATATACAGCCACAAAGTGTAACTCACTGACTCACTCACTCACTCACTTAGGTATAGACATACTTCCTGAAGCAACAATTTAAGCTAGAGTCATGAAATTTGTCATGGACATACTTTGCACAGTTAAGGCAAATTCATAAAATCGAAGAATTTAAAATTTTAACCTCTTCAAAAAATTCAAAAGGCGGATTTTTTAAATCGTGATTTTAGTTTTTCAGCTCTATTGGCCAAATTTTAGGTCTTATAAAAAAATTCGGTGATTTTGGTGCTAGGGAATTGGATGAAATATAATTTTGTTCCCTTGACTTTTTGTCATATCTCTGACCGTTAATTCTCTAGACCGATTTTGTGAAATCCGGTTTTAGATTAAGCTCTAGCGACTTAACGGTTTGTCCTACAAAAGTTTTCCAATGACAATATTGATAGATCTTTTTAATATCTACAATTTTGGTCTTTCCATTTCCTTATCTCTTCCCGTTTACTCTCAAAATAACAGTTAGTACTGTCAAAAATGTGTGACTAATATTATGATAGGGAATTGGATGAACTACAATTTGGTCCTGTGACTTTTTGTTGTACCTTGCACCGTTAAACCTCTAGACCAATTTTTGTAAAATCCCATTTTCAGTTTTTCCACTTGATTTTCTATCCAAGAAATCAAAGTTTTTAGTTGTTCTATATTCGGAGAAAACCAAAGCGGGCATGGTTAATGTATTTTATATTTTGTTTTTATAATATTTTTATTGTTTTTGCTGATTTATTGGAACTATTTTATTTAATTTATTTATCAGTATTTCATATAGTAGAAATGTTTAAAAATTTTCAGCCCTAAAGACCAATGTATATAAAATGGTTAGATGTATATAAAACTAAGATATGATTTATTTCAAAATTTTTCTTTGTACTTGGAGGGTGAGGCAGAAGATGTTATTTCCCCGATGATTTGTTTGCTACTGTATAGTTGCTTATATAAGCTATAAAAACAGGGCCCATTTTAGCTTAGTGCCGCCCCTAGACCGCATATGCTTGCCGCCCCCCCCCCCCCACGAACGTCACCCGGCACCCCGCACCCACGGCACTGGAGATAAGAAATAATATTCTATCCATCTATAAATAGAAATAAAGAATGTGGTGGTATTTGAATGTTAAATCTTTAAACTTTCTATTTCGATTTTCCCCTGAAGAGCTGCTTGGATTGCTCTACCTGAGCCTGAACGACGTTACCAAATGCCGCCTCTCGGCCGTAGCGCTAGGCGAGTTTGAGGGCTGCCCTAGTAGCACAGATATATATAAAATATATATCGAAATTAGTATTTGAAATATATGTGATAAAATTTTAATATGTATTAAATATATTCTCGTGAAACAAAAAGCCTGGTAAAATATATATCTAAAATAAATTTAATAAGTAATAAATACTTATTTTATAATATATTTTATATGTATTTAGAGTGTGAAATATTATATTTAATAATTATTTCAAAGATATAAAATAAGTTAAAATAACATATTTAAATGTATACGGAATGTATTTAGCTTATATTAATTATATTCTCGTGAAACAAATTGC
This sequence comes from Neoaliturus tenellus, assembly GCA_030545055.2. NCBI lineage: Eukaryota > Metazoa > Arthropoda > Insecta > Hemiptera > Cicadellidae > Neoaliturus > Neoaliturus tenellus. The sequence goes on from CM061533.1 coordinate 216,619,133, forward strand.
CTGTTAAACTATATATTGAAAAGAAATTTATTAGGAAAATTATACATATTTATAATGTATTTTAAATGTATTTTTTGGGGTGAAAAAATATGTCTAATAGTTATTTCAAATATATAAAATAAGTTAAAATAACATAATTAAATGTATTCAGAATGTATTGATTTTTTTGTTTTTAAATATATTCTTGTGAAACACTTTTCCTGGTAAAATATATATTTAAAAGAATTTTAATAAATAATAAATATTCACTTCTAATATATTTGATACGTATTTAATGTGAGAAATAATGTTTTTAATAATTGTTTGATGGATATAAAATACATTAAATATATGCAATACCACCTTAAAAGGTAATTTCAAAAGGAAATTAAAATTAATCCCAAATATACAAAATAATAACTGTATTTTCTAAAAAGGTTAAACATGTCTTAACATATCTCTTTAACTTCACATATTATACACTAAAGTAAGGCATAAAATTATATTTTATACTTTAAAACAGTTAACATTTTAAAATTATAAACATGGTTTGTAAAGTATGTCACTAAAGTTGTGTCAGAATAGCGACAAATTTCACTTAAAAGTATATCCGTAAATGCATATTCACCCAGATGTTCACAATATTGTTTTCTGCATACTTAATGAGTAAAATTTTAACTCGGTGACATATTGTTGAAGGAAGTTCATATTTTAAATGGATAAAAAGAGGTTTTCCTTGTATTTTTAAGATCTCGGACAATGCAAATATTAAAAACCGCATATCCTAAAAACTCCATTATTTGTTGTTCGATCTTTACAAACTTAAGTCATTATTTAGATTAGAAATTGTAGTTTTTGTGTCATAAAATTTTGTTACGTTTAAAATTTTTAATATTTTTTAACCTTTTCCGAGCATTTGACGTATATATACGCCATTGACGCTCATCACTTGCAGGTGTTTGCCATATATATACGCAAGTCAATCTGAGCGTTTGACGTACATATATGTCAAAACATTAAAACGTTAGGTATTTTAATTGTTTCTTTGCTGCCTATAGTTACCTTAGGCCATTAATAAGTATTATTGTTATTATATCTTTTTTATTTCTTGTGGTAAATTTCTGTTTTGTGGGTTGGCATCACTGATCTCGAAACATCTGTTCTACCGGCCGGCTGAGTCATCCTCGTGTAATTGTTTTGCGCATTCAGCAATAGTATTTGTTTACGTCTAATGAGATAAGGTTTGTGAAATATATTCAGTGGATTAGACATACTTAAGTTTAGTGACATACTTAACAAACAACCTGTATATATGCCTAAGTTTTAGTTTACCAAAAGTTAAATTAAACTATGAATTCACATGTTAAAGTCTACTGTCCTTAACATTAAACATACAAATAAACAATAAAATTCAAGTATGACAAAGAAAAACTATAAAAACATAAGTTAAATAGTAATAAACTGCCCTTAAAACATTCAACATACAAATAAACAATAAAATTCAAGTAAGTCAAGTATGACAAAAATATTATATTATTATTATTAGCCAGTTGTCCATGAAATTCCAGTATATTTCACAACAATCCAAGTTTTCCCACCTGGTATGCTGACATTTTATCAAACTTACTTTACAGGTACCCTGTATACCCCAAAATGTTAGGCACTGTACTTAGTTTAGTGGTAACTTTAATCCGTAAATTATGTTGACAATCTTCAATAAATTTTTTTGACAATATTTTTCTTGACAATCTTCAACTTCATCAGTAAATGAGTTTAGTACATTAGGCAGACTCGTTCCCCTAGAAAATAATTATTTATTTAAGTAAAACAATAATAGGTATCAGTTATGTAAAAAAAAGATGTAGATTTTCCTTTATGTAGGCGTAGTCAAAACAGTGAAAAGGCTAAAAAATTCATTTAATAATTAACTTTTTTGTCAAAAGGAAAGATATTTCTATATTAAACTAATAGCTGTTACCCGGCATACTTTACAATGCCATCTCAGTAATTTTGTGCCTCACTCGCCGTCAGCCTTGGATAGTTCACTGCCGTCAGGTTCAGCTCATTCAAGTCTATAAGGCCCGGTTCACACGAGCGTCAAAACACTCTGCGTGCACGCTGCGTCGACGCGGCTGTGCTGCAAATATTCAGTTCACACGTAGCGTTAGTTTGGCGTTGACTTGAATTTAAGCAACATATGTTTATAAATTGCCATAATAGTCATGTGGATTTTTTTAAAATTTCCGTATAGTTATGCTTTCGAAATATCGATCAGTTCTCAGGTAAATAATGGAGGAATATAAAAGAGAACTGTAGTCTTTGCATTCTTAGTTTATAATTATATCCTATATAACTATAAAGAATAGGAAGCACTGGGTACACTGTTTGGTGAGTTCCTGTTTAGTAAAAGGAGCATTTGTTAGACTTTTTGTGTCCTCGATACTAAAAATGAGAACAGCTGTTTATGGAATTAATTACAAAGAAACGTTGTTTTGCCATATGTTGTGATCATATAAACATCTCAAATAAAAAACTCTAAGAAAACCTTAGATGAGTATGATGGCGACCTGGGGGGCTATGTCCTGTCCCACAGAAATAGGAATAATACCTCGCAGCATACCTGCGTACTCAATGAATTTTCAACAGAAATTTGGCATAAATCGTTTTTTATTTCCCCATAAACACCAACATATGCTAACCCATGTTAACCCCCCTGTCCTATAAGATTTCCCTATTAAGGAAGCCTTGAGTGAATGTACATACCAAATTTGATCTAGCCTATTTGTTATTTTTATATTTTCTCCATAAACACCATGGGAGTGAGTATGTAGATTTGCCGCCACATGGGTTTTGTATGCAAATGAAAGTTATACCTTTCCTATAGTGAACGTACGTACCAAATATTTCAAGCTTGAAATTGCAGGGTTTATTGGTTTTCTATAGGAATACAGTAGACTCCCTCTTAACCGGCCTAACCTGACACAAAAAAAAAACTTTAACCGGCCATTTTTTATCTCAACATCGCTTTAACCGGTTGTGTTTTGTCGGAAACGTTGTTTTTTTATCTGTACAATTTTTGATGTTAATCATATTGATGTTCTCAGACCAATTAAAATGTACTGTCCTGGACAGAAGTGAATGCCACCAGAAGGGAATGCTTATGGACGTGCTATCCAATAGACTATACAATAAAATAAAATAAAACAATTATTATTAACTTTGTTTAGTCATGAGTTTCATGGATGTTAGCTATAAATTGTATACAGTAATATGTAAAGAGTTGTTTTTCAAGTCAAAATTAATTGCATTTAGGCCATTTACAATTGTAGGTTGGCGTTTTTCAATGTACCGTACATCAATTTAACAGAATTCATTATCCAGCCGCGGTCTGGTCCCGAGGTGGCCGGTTAAGAGGGAGTCTACTGTAATATACTAAACATTTTTTTAAATTTTCTTCATAAACATTTGAGCCAAATCAAAAATTAAAATTTATTACTTAATGAAAAGCTTTTTGAAATTATGTATCATGTGACGTAGACCAAAGTTACTTTTTTGTGGTTATGAATGTACAGACTATGCTCGTATATCTGTATTATTAATATGTTTAATGTATTGGGTTAAACAACATGTTTTATCTATCTATTTATTGACTTTGTCCAATCTGCAAAGAAAATTACAATAAAATGATTCTGATTCTAATTCAATGCAGTTTCCCTCACAACTTTAACTAGGGATTTCCCTATTAAGGAAGCCTTGAGTAAAAACTTCATTGGCCTACAGTATTCAAAAACAATTTTGCAAAAATTTTAGTTTTATTACTCAAATACTTTATAAGATATTATATCGTTTCCAGACTTTTTACCATCCTGTTTAACAATATAAATAATATATATTTATATTGAATTTGAATAAACTTCTAGAGAAAACCTAAATAGGAACATGGTCAAGGGCTTAGTTAGGTATTCGCATGAGTACTACTTTGAAATTTAATTTACAGCTTTGTATTTAAAAGCTGTCCTGAGTTGTTAGTAAAAGTTTTATTTGCAAACACTTGCCATACTTACTTCTTAATAATGTTTATGCATTAGTGTTCAAAAATAAAAGTTTTCTATCATTTTGATCCTTGCGCCTCTGGCCCTTGAGACTAAATTTATTACAAATCTCTTCTGAGATAATGCGCTTCTGAGATAGGTGCTTCTTGCACATTTTAAAAGTTGCTGGTTTCTGCATGTGATACAAGTTCTTTTTTCTGAAACATTACAATTAAAATATGTTAATACCTATTTAACAAAAACTACTTTCATATATACTTACCATCTTGTAAGTTATATAGTTACAGTGTAAGTGTAAATATATCGAGTAATGTTCAAAGACATTTAAGGTAGGCTAAATCACCCAAATACCGTGACCTTAAGGGAAGCCCATCTCTTTTTCTGTAGACTACATGAAAAAATAAATAATACTTCACAAATTTATATCATATTAGGGTCTACTAGTTTTTTGCTATTAAATTCTGGGCAAATCCATGGTTTTTGTTTGTAACATTACGTGAAATTAATTTTAATATCGCCCTAAATAATGCCGTTACATTGTTTTGCCATTCTGACGTAAGTACGTGACTCAAGTGACCAAATGTCCGTGATTGTGCTGCTAAAATCCGTGACTCTTAGTTTCAGAGGCAATGAATGTTAAATGACATCCAAAAAAAATAACTGAAAAAACGCCTGTCCCAGAACACACTAACCTCTAAACTACCATATTTTATTATCTCCCCAATAATAAATCCATTGATAAAAGTGTTGGGGTACAATTACAACGATTTAATAGGTTAAACCGATATTGGGGTATCGGAGTAACCTAAATTATGAATACCATTTCATCATAATCAACAATAATAAGGTAGGCCTACCTTTTGTTCAGACTGCCTGATTCGTTCAAAATTAATCTCAAAACATCGAATTTAGGTTATAAATGATGAAATGGACGTCTATGAATGCCGGTTTTCTTATTATTGGTGAAAAAATTACGATATTTGGTAGGATCTCAGAATTTGGGTATTTTTCCTTAATTATTTCGAGTGTAGTTTCATAACTGGGCTACGATACTATCGAATGAAAATATCCATCGATCCGATTGACATATCTTTTGTATTAACTATTGATTCAATCTAGACCTAAATAACAAAGCCAATCGCTGTAACTAACTACCCCTGTTTTGTTTAGCTTTTTATTTTAATATTCACATTTAAAAACAAGAATAACCTGACATAGGCTCTATAAGCCTACAATTATCGCATCAAAATCTAAACCCTAATAATGATAATGACAACTCAGGCCTAATTTTGACAAAATAACATATAACAAAAACAGTTTCCAATGTATAAGTTATCGTACTTATGTGTGGTCTAGGCCTACTCTCACATTTTAACTTTCCAGGGCATAGGTTGGTACCTTATATTAATGGAGATTAGTTTATGTTATGATAGTTAGATTAGGATTAGAGCAAATTACGATATCGATCAGATTGATCGATATTTTCATTCGATAACTTAGTAATGTAGCCCAGTTATGAAACTGTACCCAAAAGTCTCTCGATTCCCAGATAATTAAGGCTGATGATTAAATCAACCGGTTTAAATGTTTAGGGCGGATGAACCACTTTCTATTTGAACCAGGCATTTGACTCAAGAGTTTATTCAAGAGTTATTTAGTTATTCAAGAGAGGGTCTTTATCTAGCCTTCCTAAGGCTATGTAACTAAGGCTATGTACATTAACTCAAAGAAAACCAGTTGTACCATGAATTCAGAATGTATCTATCTAAACATAGGACTAGCCTACAATATAACCTAAGCAAGTTTTGAGCTGTGTTCTCTGAAGAAGTTTGTACTAAAAACTAACCTCAAAGTCTTTATTAGTTTTACTGGCGAAACTTCGTTATCCGTCTCCACCGTTATTATCGATGTGGAAATTTCGATATTGCGATAATATTGCTATTATATCGATGATACGATTACACGGTACGAATACGATTTTATTACCTGATTTAGTTTCTCGTTTAATATAATGAAATAAACCTTTTAAAATAATACGGTAATAAAACAAATACCGTATATATATTCCAATAAGTAACTGTAAATAGGCCTAACAACAAAAGAAAAAGTAAAAATTGTAGCTAAAAAATGTAACCTGTAATAAAGAACAACACAAAATAAACTAACCAAGTTTGTTGTTTAGCTGTATCTCTAAATTCAAACTGTGAGAAACTTAAGCAGATCTAAAATGGCGTCACACTAATGCTGCCAAATACAAATCAGAAAGGTTTTTTTTTGCTATTGTATTGAGGGAATATATGCATTTTAAATGTTTCCAAACACCATTGATTTAGTTGTTATAAACATCGCTGTCAATTAAAGTGACGGAGGTTTACGGTTGTCGGTTACACTGTTAGGTTAGATTATTATTATGATACATATCTTTTCTTAGTATCGTTGTTAATTCGATTGTTTTCATCGCTCAGTTTCAATCGCAATATCGAAATTTCCACATCGATAATAACGGTGGAGACGGATAACGAAGTTTCGCCGTTTTACTTGCTGATGTTCATAAAGAATTACTGTGAGAATCAAGGATATGATAAACTTCACTCTCTAAACTAACATATATTTTATGTATTTTATTGATACTCACCTGAACATGGAAAATCCTGGCATCAAATGTGTAGCCAAAACGAAAACAAACACTACAAGCAACTTTCTTTTGTCTAAACTACAGATACTTTGGATATTATGAGAACTTACAACATCAAAACTAACTTTTTAAAACTCGAAGATAACAAAATAAGGTAACAGAAACAGAATGTCATCGACGCCGGTGATTGCAATATTAATTTGACAGACGACACATAACCTCCCAACGCAACGCCCAATCGCCGAACCGCCGCTCGTTCCTCCGACCTTGTAATTTTCTTCTTCTTCCTCGCTGCAAGATGCAATATTTCGTAGTTTGTGATTCGTCCAAGAGAACACCAGCTGTATTAATTGAACCAATACGCTGAACTGTTAATTAAAGCAAAGAAATTGTGACAAAACGTTACCACAAAAGTTTTTAATTCGAATGTAACACAGAATAATGTAAAAACTAGAATTTATTATTTTTTTTATTTGATGTAAAATTTGAATTAATTTAAATTTATTAAAATGTGCAAAAAAGGTCAAATTATTATTGGTATATTTAAAAAATAATGTATTGTTATTCATATTAATTAGTTCATTATATCTTCAACAAACAAACTACCGTTAATTGCTGTTTTACTGTATGTAAAACTGTACTGTTTTCACTTTAACTTACTTGGAACAAACCAAGGAGGTTATATTCTAATACTGGAGGTAACACACAATGCTAAAAAAGCGAGCCGCTGATTTTGTTTGGTTGGCAATCCTGAAGTACCAATTTGAACTGTTTGCCGAAATGAACGAGTCAGCTAAGGGAGTCAAATGAATTGTGAATCAATTGCCTGGTGAATCGGTTTTAATGGGCAATTATTATTGGTAAGCAAATATGCATTAAAAGGGGAAAACAAACAAAAACAGAAAATAAATTATATATATAAAAATTTATTTTGGAAATTTGGTAATCAGTTTCAAGTTATGGAAACATGTTTATTTTTATTTTTTTTTAATTGAGCGGAGCGAGCGAAGCTCCTATACTACACTCTGGCTTTTTATTTACAAGTACTCCTCCTGAACGGCTCGAGTGATCCTCACGAAATTTTGCTCGGTCATAGTAACAGTCTATGTGAAGGTATAAATCTGAAATGGTCCAAATTGGAAGTAAGGGTTCTGCCCTACGGCCCTTTAAAGGTACCATGTTATTTTAATAGGAGAAATATTTTATTTGGTTTAATTACTGTGTGTTGATTATACAGCTGTTATAAGGATCAAATTTAACTTCAGACTGTTACTATCAGCTGTTTGTGAATAGTAGTTTTATGTGAAATTGTTGTTTTGTTTATTTTAGTGGTTTGTTTACCTTTGTACATGAATGAAATGCCACGTTTACGGAGAGGAGGTGCAAATATTGGACGACACAACATTTAATATCTTGTAAACATATAATACCCCGTAGCAGCAAACCTGCGTTATCAAAAATTATTAGAGCATTGCAGACTTGTGGCGAGACGGCGAATAAGCGCAGCGAACAACCTAAATCTGGCGACGAGTGCGTGCAGCGAATGAGCCGACCCAAAAGGTGAGTGAGCGCAGCGAACGAACGAAATTGACGGCGAGTAAGCGTAGCGAACGAGCTGACCCAAATCAAGAGTGAGCGCAGCGAACGAGCTAAACTCTGACGGCGAGTGAGCGTAGCGAACGAGCTCACTTGAATTATCTGTAAAACATTTGCTATTATTGATTTAAAAAATAGTCGCTCCGCTCAATATTGCAAGCAGACAACTGCATTGTATACCTAGTTAGTTAATTTACTTGATGATTTTGTACCGCATTAAAATTTGTATAATATGCTAGACAAGAGAATAAATTTTTTTCGTGGTATACCTTTGTGAGTACTGAATAGTACGGAATTTTACAAGTTAAATGTATAAGGTAAGGTATAAGATATGAGTTCTAATTATATTTCTTGAACTATTATTTATAAAACAACAAATATTCACATCTACAAATTAAATCAATATCTCTTATTCTGTAAAATACCTAACGAATAAAATTGTTTAAATTCATGTAAGTTAGAATTAAAGACACACGTTATTATTATTCCAGAGTATAGATTCCTAATTATTGGTTAGCCGTACCGTACCAATTCATCGTTCATCGTTCCCAGAAGATTCGAACCATTTCGTTGATTCGAATATCTTTTAACTACCGTTCAAAGAACGACAAAACGGTACTTCAGGATTGCCAACCAAACAAAATCACCGGCGCGCTTTTTCGCCAAATTTAACCTATCAGTGTTACCTCCAGTATTAGAATATAACCTCCTTGGAACAAACTAACCAAATTTAAGTAATTTTTTTAAACATATTGTTCAATAACTACCATATTACGGAAATGAATATCTTGAACGTGATTATTTAATTTGTATGATTTTTTTTTTAAATATTTTATCAAAAAAAAAAATATATGTAAACGCCTATACAAATCTTTCTTCTTAATTCTATAAGGGTATTGTCTGTTGCTTTCTCTTGACCTACCTAACAGATTTGTAAGATCGAGGTGTTATTTTAGAGCCTAAAAGAAAAAAAATTCCTTAAAAAATAAGTCCTAAAATGTTTTCTTAAAGCAAGCTAGCCACGATTTTGTCTTTTACACTTCATAATGGTCGGGTTCACGTTACATCACCGCAAAGCGGTTTGTTTACGTTTTTGCCTATCACGTGACCAATCCCACAAATAAAATGTCTGAAATTAGTCACGTGATTAGCAAAACGTAAACAAACCGCTTTACGGTGGATGTAACGTGAACCCGACCAATGATTTTTATTTCCGTAACGGATCATTCAGCGCGTTCATAAGCATCCACCGCATTTACCGCAATGAGGTTTGTTTACATTTTTGCCTGCCACGTGACAAATCCCACTAATAAAGTGTCTGGAATTTGTCACGATAATTTAATTCATAAACTTTTTTGTCTCTTTTAAAATGATGATGAAATTTACCAGTTTTGAGATATTTCAGTTTTAAAGTCTAAAATGATCTCCATTTTGAAAATATACATATAAAAATAATATGTATATTTATCCACTATGCCACTATCCTGTAGTGTGATATTATGTTGCATATAAATGTAATGATTATGTTCATTCTCTTTGTAAAATGGCGTTGCCGTGTATAAATAAATAAATAAATAAATAAAAAATAAATGTGTTTCCTGGAAATTATTATTGATGTAGTTAAGATCCATGCCAAATATGAACTTCATACAATGATCTGTTACAGAAAAAACTTATCAAATAAAAAAATGTGTGACGGCCAGCGGCCTAACAAAGCATATTAGGTCATGTTGACAGAAACTTTTGTTCTTGTAATAGTAAACATCTCCCAAATCTTGAAACGATTTTCTGACACCCTGTATATATACGTGGTTAATGTTTGTGGGTAATGTATTTAATATATATTACATACATATTTTTTAGTTCCGGAAGCATTAACCACATATATATATAAGTATGTATGTAATTTATATTAAATATGTATTTTATATATCTGTACAAAGTAAGCGACTTTATAATTTGAACATATTAAATATATATTTCATATATAATTAATATATATTTAACTGATATTTTTATAACCTCAAAATATGTCCATCCGATATATTTCAATACATATAACACATGTATAAAATATATATTATATATATTTATATTAAGTGTTCTGTTTTTATGATTTGAACATATTAAACATAAATTTAATATATAATAAATATATATTTAACTAATATTTATATAACCTCAAAATATGTTCATGCGATATATTTCAATACATATAAAATAGTTACAAAATATATATTTAAAAAATATTAAATACAGGCATGTATCAAATATGTATTGATATATATTAAATATTATATTTATATATATCCGTGCTACTAGGGTGCAGAGGTTTACGGGAATCGTGTTTTGTTTTTGAGGGCTGCAGAGGTTTTAAGGGAATCGTGTTTTAAAGTTAACTAATTAAGATAGAGATTGACACTTAACTTTTTCTAAAAGTAGAAAAAATTATCTCGTTTTCTCTGATTTTAGAATTTTTAAATTAAATTTATAATTTCAGCTATAATTATCTTAAATCAGCTATAATTGGTTTTTTCTTGACTTTTAACTGAAGTTTTCTATTAGTTTTGATGAAATAATTACCAAAATGTAACACAGGAAATTTAGCATCGTTATTCGTCTTTAATATGATACCTTAGTTATAGCTGTAGGTTGAATTTTAGCAAAAGATAACACAATTCTAAAAAACCCTTGCATTAGCATCGAGAAAAACAGACGATTTTAGACAGTTATATCTGAAATCAGACATTTTATTTCAAAATTCTAAAACCATAGAAGACAAGATCCGCCTTTTTACTTTCAGAAAAAGTTAAGAGTCAATTTCTATCTTAATGAGTTAATTTTAAAACACGATTCCTGTAAAACTCTGCATATCATAAAACTCGCCTAAGGCTACGGCCGCGAGGCGGCATTCAAGCTAAGGTAGACCGAGGCATTAACAAACATTTCATTTTGATTTAAAACAACAAAAAGTTGTCAGATTAATTATAAAACATCAACTGAATACAGTACTGATTATGTAAGCAGACCGTTTATTTATTAAACAACTAAAAAATAAATACCGCACTGAATATGTAACTTACACTAATACATTGACGAACTCTAGTTAGTTTTATTTGAATTTTAAATAACTAATTAAAATGTGACTAGTTAGTTCATGTTTAATTATACACAATAAATTTATGTCACTTCAATTTATATTTTCCGATTGTAGAAAAGTACATAGTTTTAAATAGTGTTCGGAATTAAAAAGAATGGAACCAAATTCGTTACAGAAATTATGCCTAACTGCACATTGGAAACCCAAAAGATTTATAAGTGCTAAACGTCACCGGCTGATTTTGAAACGGTGTTTTGAAAACCAACAACACTGGCTTATAAACAGTATTATTCGTTTTAAAAACGTACGGCACACCTAGCAGTGTAAACGAAATATATCTACAAAAGCTTATTTTACAAACACATTTTTTTTTAACAACAATAAGGTTAGTCTATACTTCACTTTATATAAAACGCCGAGTTTTCGATATTTAAACAACCGTTATTACTTTCAAATTTTACGTTTAAACTTTTTATCAAATAAGATAGTTCCTTAAACAAAGAATCATAAAAATAAATGTAAGATTCCTACTGACACAAGACTTAGGCTATAGGCTATTTAAAATTGCAAGTAATATTGCTCTGAACAGAGTTTGGCGGGGGTCAACGTTTAGTCGGTTTACCTTACCATGAAATTCATAAAAATGTCTTATATCATAGCACTTTCTTCGTCAAGAATCATAAATCATCAAATTGTCTCATTAAGAAACACCAATAAACAACAAATGACAATACCAAACCAAACTAAATACTCCGGACGCAAATCGCAAGTGAAGCGACTATAAACGTCAAAAATACCAATCCTGTTACGAGAAAGAAATTCCCCCCTCCTCTGCCGAGCACCGCACACCTTTCCGTTCCGGTGGCGGGCGATATAGAGGTGGCTTGCCTGCCTGCCGCTCCCCTTCATAAGTGGCTGAGAGGAGTAAACAAATAGCCTACGGATCTAATTAATTCATTCAACATGACTACAAGTTTGTTAAAAGGATTATTTACAAAGTATAGAAAAATTGCAAATTCTTTTGCAAACGCCGTTATGATATTTTGAATTGTAGTTGAAAAAGAATTTAAAAAATTAATTTCAAAATTTGCCACCTCTTAAAAATTTGCCGCCCTTGGCTGCGGCCTACTCGGCCTATTTTTAGAAAATGGGCAATGTATTAAAATACAAATCCTCTGATATAGTACCTAGAAGCTACAAATGCATACCCTGCTCACTTTATTTAAAGTACCAAACATCATTTACATTTTTAACCTTAAATATTTTAAACAAATTTTGTAGAACCAGCTATTGGGCATGGGGGTGGAGCACCCATCAAGCGTAGCACACCATAAGCAATTGTTTTGTTCATTATTCGGAGAAAACTAAAGCAGGCATCGTTAATGTATTTTATATTTTGTTTCTTTTTTTGTAAACAAAAAAGTACTAACCAAGTGATTAAGACGTCAGGAGGTTGGGAGCACGTTTGAAGATAGCGAAGAACAGAACACAGTGGAGGCAAATAGTTGGCGAGGCCAAAAATCATTTGGGATTTGAGTGGCCACAGGAATAAGATTAGTTTTTGCAAGTAAAGCAGACATCAGTGACACATGTTATCTCACCTATACACATAGATGTTAATTTTAATATGAAAAATTATTTAATAACATAAAAAGTTATGTTGTGTATAAATTTTCTTATTTATATACCATGAATTTTGAATGCTAATTATTTTTATTTTTAATTAGTATTCAACTTTAAGTATAAAGTAAACTTTTAGTCTAGACTTTTAGAATTTTTTAAGATTTTTCAATTTGTTATGTATTGTTTTTTTTACAGAGTTACAACACAATGTTTCATAGAAATAAATTAAAGTGGTATTTAGCTTAATAATGTATTTAAATCCAAACAGGATGTTGCTTCTCGTTTAATATTTTGGTTCTAAAAAGTAGTATAAATGAGAATGTGAGATGTATGACAAATTAACTGCAACTTCAGCAAAACAAATTGGAGTAAGTTAAAACTTTAAGATGTACCACATACTGTGTTGCTGGAATAGATTAAAACTTTGGTTATAAACACATTTCAAAGGCGTGCAGTGATCAAATTGTGGGGCAAACACGGTGAGAAGTCTCTCAAACTTGCGTTTGGCTCCATTAGAGCTTGAAATTTTCACGTAATGTAATTTGTGATTAACAGAAAGTAATTAACCTGAGGGGATCCCGTGGCACTGAAGCGTTTGATCATGATAATAAGTCAAGGAAAAATATAGCTTTATTCCAAAGTTTACTTGTTGTTTCCTGCAAACAAATACACACAGTGTTTTTCTTTGGTTATTGTTTATCTGCTTCCCTTGAAAACTGTTTAATAATTAAATAAAAGTGTTGGTTCAGTTAGCAAGAGTTGTAGCATAATTTTAATAAATTAGAAACCATGTTTTGTTATAATTAAATTCACCTTCACATTAAAACTAGAACTTCATATTCTAAGATTGTATAATCTATCAGAAACTAATTTAAAGCCTTGAAGAGAGGCAAATAATTCTCTGGAGCCAATGTTTTTGTATGTTAAATTTTGAATATCATTAAATTCATAATTTGAAATAGCAATCTACAATGTATTTTTATCATTTCTTACCTCTTACATTTAGAAAATAGTTAACATATATGTGATGTCTGTATACAATAAAATCTGGTGTTGTTTTATTCATACCAAGGTTGAAACTAGATGATTGGTGGATTCTTTGGTGGGAGAGGTCTCGTTTACGGTTATATCTAGTATTTAATCATATACATCATAGTACATGTTTACATGTAACAATAATTCCACAGTCCACTATCGCTAACTTGAAGCTTGATAACTCAAAATCTTATCTAACTCGAATTATTTTCAATCCCCTTGGGAAAACCTAGATGGATATAAAAACATACACATAACTTTTTATAAAGTTGAATTTTTACCTTTATTAGTTGAAGGCATTAAGAAAGATTACCTGTTTACCTTGAACACCAGTGTAAGTCGAATTAAATTTGCAGTTCACCTACACAAGTCAAAGTTTATCCCTATATCTTAAAGTTTTTTCCTCAGATATCTGTGAGTCGAAACCCTGGTGCACGCAACAAGTTGGTGATAAATATGGGATAGGGTACGTCTGCTATCACTATACTGTAATGAACATGACCTCAATAAGTCGAATATAATGAAAATTTCTCAAACTACTATAACTTAAACTATTCCTATGTCTCTAATTACAAGAAAAATACTAAACTATACAAATAAAAATCATAGACTTGTCTAGTAAATCAACGAAAGAAGACAAAACAATAACAAAATTTACCATTTGACCAGATACAGATGTACAGTAGAAACTCCCGACCATGACAGGACTGGGCCATGGTCAGAACGGCCAAAAAGTCGGATATTGGGAAGAGCGAATGAAACACATTTCCTAGGCAGGGCCGGCGCCCTAGGCGAAATTAATTGTCAATAGGCACCCTTCTCCCCCCGAATCCATTTGAGCTATCCATTTCTGCCGTTATAACATATTACACATATTACAAAGAAAATAATGTTTAAAGTAAAAATATATTTTTATTACCAATTTATCATCAGATAAAACATTTAAAATAAAAAAACTATTTTACTATGAACAAAATTTGAACAACAAATATTTATTTATTGTGAATATGCCAAGATTCAAGTTGCATTGAGGAGTGTTAAGTGGGGGTAATCTTAACCTCTGATCATAGACTCTCTTTACTGCTTGCTGATCATGGGTGCTATTTACTGCATATTCGTAATGCCTGTTTTACTCTTTCATGCCGCCGATCGAGGGCTCTCTTTAAAGCTCAGGGGCGCTGTTTACCATAAATTGGGGGGATGTTTACCGCTGATGCACGATGAGGGACACCATCGCGGCAGAGACTAGCGCCCCTGATTTGCCGCAAAAGAGTGTTCCCGATCATCGGTGAATAGTGCCCCTACCAGAGGTAAATAGCGCCCTCAAAAGATGGTTAATAATCCCTGGACAGGCGGTTAAAAGCACCCCCATTAGGCATAACTGGCGCCTGGGATCAGCCACAAAAATCTCCCCAAACCGTCGCTAAACACCGCCCAAATAGGCCCAAATACACGTGATCAGAGTTGAATTGCGCCCCCAATTGGCGGTAAAAGTGCCCCCTACTGGGGATAAACATTGCTTTTTAATTGATGGTGAATAGCACCCCTGATCCTAGTTAAATTACGCCCCCGACCGGCGTTCAACAGCGCCCCTCGCATTGGTAAAAAGTATCCATGATTGATGTAAATTAGCTCCCCTGATGGTCAGAGTTAAACAGCGTTACCCAACGGCTAATAATGCCGGGTAATGCCCTAGGCGGTTGCGTAGTTCGCCTATGTGGTAGAGCCGGCCCTGTTCCTAGGTAGAAAAACAACTATACAGTATTATAATACAATTAATATTATTGCACATGTAACACATTAATTTAAACATCAATATAACAATCTTTCCCAATAGTATTTGAAAAATTACAATATTTGTACATAATCGTCTCTACCAATAACTAATAGTTTCGCGTTTTGATAGACTTAGCAACGATGGAGAGCGGAAATAATAGATAGACTGTCAGACCCATGGTCGGATATGGGGAGGAGTCAGGAGGTCAAATGAGGGAGGTTCTACTGTACTTATAAAATGATTTTTATGTTGCTGAGATTTTATATTAGTTTAAGAAATAATCAAGCCAATGGTTTTGCTTATGATATAGACAAGCTTTGTATGACTTTAGTTATTTTCATCCAAACATAAAAGAAAACTCTTTCTAAACCTCCAAAATGTATATTTTTTAACTAATTCTTTGCTGATTACATATTTCATTAGAGTTTACACACTTACTGTTCTTTTCTTGGGGATATTGATGTTGGTTGTGTATATATTTAGAATCCGATAATCAAGAGTCATATCTTTATGATCTGATTACTTATCTGTCATTTTTCATTCATTTTGAAGATTGAAGTAAAAACCGTACTCTAGATTTCCTCAAAAACTGATTGGAATAAAAATATAAATTAACATGTACATAGTATTTCATCCATTTAATAAGCCCTCACGGCGGATGTTGTCAGATCACGGCGGCACCTGATGAGAGGCGTAACGTGAGCGAGCTGTACCAGCGCATGACGGTGGGCGAGCTTCGCGCATACATCCCGCAGATCGACTGGCAGCAGTACCTCAGCATCGTCACTGAGCGGTCCATCAACTTCTCCGAGCCTGTGGTCATCTTTGCCCTCCGCTACATGCAGGATCTTGTGGACCTGCTCAGTCAGACGCCTCCGAGGTAAGCAGAAATCGGAAGGGGCTAAAATGCAAATGACGCACGTGAAATAATGGAAAAAGTACCTCTTAATGATCACTTAAGATTACTAATAAAATGAAAAAAATTAGGTTAGATGTGAGGAAAAGTTTAAGAATGATTTGTTTTCCATGCATTGTGTATGTTAATAGTACATTTCACCTCTAGTCCGGAAAGTGACCCATTTCGAGGCAAGATAGTGTTTTACACGCGAGGCGAAGTCGAGCATGGAAAACAATATCGAGCCGATTCTGAACAATACTTTTCATCACGATGCAATGAATAAAAAAATATGGAAGTTTTAAAGGAGAATTATTAGTACAGTAGAACCTCAATACACAATGTGAAAATCACATTTTTTTCACGTGAAAAAAAGGTGAAAACGTAAAAGTAAAAAATAATGTGTTTTTTTCATGTGAAAATAACGTAAAAATGTGAAAGTAAAAAAAACGTGAAATTTAAAACGTGATTTTCACAAAAATTTTTTTGCCTTTTTTTTACTTAATGTTTTAAAGGTAAAAATTAAGTGAAACAAAAACGTCATTTTCATGTCTTTTTTTCACGTTAATTTAACGTGAAATTGAGTGTGCTTTTCACATTATAATCACGTTATAATAACGTGATTTTCACCTTTTTTTAACGTGAAAATAACGTTAAAAGTAAAATTTAAAATGTTATTTTAACGTAAAAATAACGTTTTTGTGCTATCTGGGTATGCCGCCATCAAGATCCAAAAATAATGTTTTTGATCTGAGACGAAACGCGAATAAAATCAATTTTTAAAATATACTCAACAAAAACCATGAGCACAGATACACCGAGCCATCTGTTCCCAAGTACAAGGAAGGTTGAGTATTAAATGTATAAATAGTAAATTAAATCCACCTGAAGTACAGCAGAAGTGGCCGAGAGGGTAAAGGCGCTATAGGACAGTGATAGAAAGGTTAAGGGTTCAAATCCAGGTGGAGGTAAGAAATTTTTGATCGACTTTATTTACATTTTTTTAATGTGTTGTTTAGAAAAAAAGCATTCATTTACAAATTTTTGAAAAAAATTTGTAAAATGTTCAGTAAAACATAAGTTAAAAAGGTAAAAATTAAGTGAAACAAAAACGTTATATTCACGTAGTATTTTTATGTTTTTTTAACGAAAAAAAGTGTGACACCCGCACGTTATAATCACGTGAAAAAAACGTTATAAATCCATTTCTTGACGTAATAATAACGTCAAAAATGTTAAAAGGAAACGTTATTTTCACGTCTTTTTACGTTTATGTGCTATCTGGGTAGTTCGACTCTCGATAGTTCGTCACTCCTGATAGTTCGACATGGTCCATGACAACTTAACATGTTAATAATGACCGATAGTGTCCATGTTGGGGCCAGACAAAGGTGAAAATGTAAACAAATTGGCGAATGATTTGAATGTTGTTTATGTTAAAGTTCAATTAGGTTATGATTTCACTAAAATTTAGTGTTTCTTAAATTAAAATTATGATTTTTATACTCCCAGTGTTAAAATTTCCCATATACTCCCTATAGTTCGACATTTCGATAGTTCGACACTCTCTAAGACCACAACGTGTCGAACTATCGAGGTTCTACTGTAATTTTTTTGTTAGTAGACAAAGTAAACAAAGTCAGATTTCAAAATTTAATTTGTTTGAAGTCAGCTGATTGTTGTTGAACGGGAAAAGTTTGTCGATGTACGGTAAAGAATTGTTTTCCTTAGACCGGATGTAATGGTTTATGTACTGAAAAAAACTGCGAACGGTGAATAGTTTTATCTTTTTGGAGATTGACGATTGTCGAATGCCTCAGCTGTACGGAAATTACCTACTTTCGAATACAGAGTGATGAAAAAATATTATATGGGGAGATCATTTTAGTGGAACCCATTTTTGAAAATATTGCCTGTCAGATTTCAATAGTAATTCCAAAATTTTCAAGCTGACATTTTGAAAAAGTAAGACATAGTTTTGGTTTTCACCATTCATTAAAGTGTTTTTAAACACATAAAAATAATGGGCCTTTATCAGTATAAATTGAATGGCCGGAACACTATAGCCAACAACTATAGCCGGAACACTATAGCCAACAACTATAGCCAGAACACTATAGCCAACAACTATAGCCAGAACACTTATTGCAGGACAATCTCAAACTACTTGCTGTGGCGGTTCATCAGACACAGAGTGAACAATCTAGACGACCGGTTCCAAGAGGCCAAGCAGAAGTTCTACTACATCCTGTTCGGCCGGGAACAGAGTCCTCCGAGGTGGAAGAACTGTGTGACGCAGGTCAACAGCAACCTGGGCATGGCTGTGGGGGCCATGTTTGTGCGCAAGTACTTTGACGAGAAGAGTAAAAATGATGTGAGTCCAAATTAGATTGTTGGGTGTTGCGTGGTAGGGCCTATTTAATTTTCACAGAAAATTCCAAAAATGTCCGTTAAGATCATTACAGAATAATTTATTAAATAGTATGAAAGAGTCACATAAAAAGGAAAAAAAAAACTGTTTTGCACACAGTTCAAATTTCAAAACTTACTAGTAATTTCTAGAACTTGTAATTCAATAATTATTAACATTGTCAAGAACCTGAACCTGCCTCATTTTTTATGTTAACTGTAAACTTTTCATAAAGATATCAGGGGGTTTTGTTAATAAATCCGCTGGTTCAGGACTAATTGCCCTCATGTTAATAGCTCACATTTTCCACAAGAAAAAAATTCAAAAAGTTTACAAATTATTGACATTTTTATGGTTTGATAATGTAATCCATTCAACTCTAACTTAAGGTTTTCAATCCCAATGATGTTTTGCAGACATTAATCATGACAAAAGAAATTCAGCAGTCATTTCAAGAGATCCTGTCCATGACAACGTGGATCGATGATGAAACGAAGGCTCTGGCAGCGGAGAAAGTTGACACGATGATGCTGAGGATCGGATATCCCGACTACATTTTGGACAGCGAACAGCTCAGCAATAGGTACAGAGATGTAAGTCGCCCAGCTAGCGTAAGAGTCTCCACTGGTGATTTATTAAGAAAGATTATAACAATATTCAAAAAATTGTTTATGTCTCAACAACATTAAAAAATAAGTAAACAAACATTATTAATTTGAAAATCCCCTACTATCTATACTATAGCCATATTTACAGTATTTCTAGTTTGTATCGTAGCCCCTACCGCAGTATTCTGATGCACCAATGGAGTGTCGTTGTAATTTAACTATTATTGTTTTATACATCGGTGACCTCATCGATAAGTAATTTTCTACTTGGAGAGGACAATGCATGTTTGCATACATTGGTTTGCTATAAAATAAATATTATAAAATTAAAAATACTAACGTTCATATGGTGTTAAAAAATTTTTAACAGAAACATAAAGTCAACTATAAGTCAAACTATGAAGTCAACTAATATCAAGGCAATATCCACCACATAGAACTAAATAACAAAATTTTCAATAGTGGTTCCTGCTTGATTGCTAGTTTCAGCATTCAAAATGTTTCATTATGTTGAGTTCATTTGAAATAATATAGTATAAAGTTTAGTCTGGCTTGAAATGTGCACTACAATTGGTTGATGACAGTAATTATTGAAAATATGATAGTATTGTTTGGGAAATCTACAAAAGTGATGCATTTACACTATTTCACATGGAACATTAAAACACATTTGAGTAATGCTTTTACGCATTTTTTATGGAACACTTCAAAAGTCAAATTCATTTTAACCGCAACCATTCGAGAACCGGAATGTCTCGCAGTCACAAATTCTGTGTTTTGGTTATGTGGTTTTGGCACTCAATGACATGTTTCTTGCTAGGTGGAGATCAATCCAGATAAATATTTTGAGAACACATTGAACATCCTGCGCCACCTGACGAGGGTGGAACAGAACAATCTCGGATGTCGCGTGAACAAAACCATGTGGAACACAGCTCCTGCAGTCGTCAATGCCTACTATAGCCGCAACAAAAACCAGATAAGTAAGCAATATTAATTTTATCGGTAAATATACTATTATCCTTTCCATTTAAAATCCTCAATATATGTATACTATTTGTGAGAGTTCAGGAAATTGCCAAATTTCTTTAAAAATGAACTTGAAGACAAAAAATAACATCCTTTAGTGTTTTGAAGTTTCCGGGTTCAAGTGTGGTTCCTTAAATATGAAGCCAGGGTGATTGAACTTGTAACAATGCAATCGGTCTTTCAATGTGTGCTCAACCAAATCACAACATTGAATTCTATTGTCTTTTTTATATCTTCTAATTCGAAAACATTTATTCTTAATTGTAGTATTTACCATGTGTATTTAGGAATTGAATGCTATTGCAGAGTCTAATTAAGTAATAAATGGATTTTTAATTATTAATACACTATGGGAAATGTATATACATAAGTGTACTTTATTCTTAAAGTAAAATTGTAACGACTAATGGCTATAAAGAAAGGCAACTGTGAAGTCAAATTAATTTTTTATAAGTATAGTAATAAAATAAGTACAAATTGTATTTCATAACATTAATTGACCTTTCAACAATATAATGTAATGTCCCACTTTGAAGAAGTCTAATTTTTATAAGAAGCTTTTTATTAATTTACAAAATATTAAGCTTCAACCAAAAGCAAAACTATAAAATGCATTTACAATGACACTTTCAATATAACTTTTGCTATTAGAGGTAATATACAAAACTAATTTTTGTAAAATAAGACATTTTTAACATAAACAATATTAAAAATTTATTGCATAAAGTTCCACCTGTTACTTGAAGTTTGAGAATTTAATCAATAATATACAAAATAAGTTTACAAACAGGTAGATAATACTGGCAACATTCACTTTAATTTAATTTACAGCATTTCCTCTTTTCCCATATCTTCCATGTGAAATACAAATCTACATGGTTACTTTGTTGGTAATTTTAATTGTGAACTTGGACTGTACTAAAAGGATTATGTTAGACCAAGTGTTGAAGTAATTTATTTGGATACTTTTAGACATAAATATAGATTTAATTTTAAACCCTATATCTTAGTATGTACGTATAAAAATAATTTTATCAATTTATGTAAACTTGATGGAATAGACTACCCTGCAACATTAACTTCTTAGCTAATATATTCTTATTGATAAATCCTTTCTCCCTTTCTATGCGCAGTGGTCCCTGCGGGTATCCTCCAGCCGCCGTTTTACCACCGCTACTTCCCGCGCAGCCTCAACTACGGCGGCATCGGCGTCGTGATTGGCCATGAGATCACCCACGGGTTCGACGACAAGGGGCGGCTGTTCGACAAGAACGGCAACCTGCACCGCTGGTGGAAGGAGGAGGCCATCAACAACTTCCATGAGAGAGCGCGTTGCCTAATCGGTAATTGTATTTTTATAAAAACGAAATTTCCGGAAAGAAAATTCATTTCAGATTAATTACCTCATATTAACAATTTTCTAAGGGCAGAAAACTTATTTTACAATAACAGTTTCTTTCAACAAAAACAAAACTGCTAAGAAGCAATGGGGACATGAATTGATTATTCTTCAGTTATTTATTTTCCACTTACCTACTGGCTATGCCTATGAGGGATTATTTCATATTATAAAAAAATGCATCTAGATCATTAATTTGATTCCTGAAATAAAGCTTTCTTTGACTTGACGTCAATTTTTAGGTGAACAGTACTTCATCAAGGCCTGACACATATATTTTGTGTAGCCTTAGTAAAAATTGGAAAATCTATAGCAGATTTTTTCAAAAAAGCCTTAAATGGATAAAGCTATGCCCAATTTTTAATAATTTTTCAACACTAAATGTCACTTTCCGAAATTGTAGTCTTGTAATAATTAAAGAAGCTGGATTTATATAAAAATAAAATGCTCTGTTTTAATCCAAATGTCAACAATGAAAATTGTGCAATGATTGTATTTTGTTTAGAACAGTACAGCAAATATACAGTTCAAGAAGTTGGCATACAGATTGACGGAATCAACACACAAGGGGAGAACATTGCTGATAATGGAGGCATCAAAGAGGCTTTTCGGGTACAGTATGATTTTCTTGTCTTTTATTTAGAAACGTTTCTTTCTTATGTTCTGTGTTTTGGCTACCAATACCTACTAAAAATGTAAAGTATTGAAATGCGGGGTATTAAAGAGTTAGTTTTTCCAGAATTAACTGGGGTTACATTTAAATATTTTGATTCCAATCATATTGGAAAGTATACAAATAAATAGAAAAACAATATAAATTTACTTGTATTAAAATGTATTTTACAAGTACACAAATTATTGTTTTACAAAAAACTTATTACAATAAATAGGAAATCAAGATTATGCTGGAACAAATCAAGATTCTCAAAAGTGACAAAAAATGAGGACACAATGGTGTTTCTTATATGATGACATTTTCAAAGTGGTAAAAAATATTTTATATTAAAAAACCAGGTGTACCAAATGGACAGAATAGGAAAGGTTAGGTTCTCATTTATAATTGTTGTCAAATTTCTTTAAGACCAGCTTTTTGGCAAAAGTAGCTAAATTTATAAAATAGTTTTGTGTATTTTTTTTTTATCAAATTATTTTAACAGTTGGGCAGGGGTTAGTTATTCTTGAGTCAAAGTTGAGCACACAACGTTAGGAAGGCAAGATGGATGGTGAACCCTTCGACTGTGATTTGCATACGAAACCACATTCCATGAACTTGCAAATGTGCTTGTCTGTGTAAATGTTTTGTCGTGTTCATCCTCCTCAGTGCTCTGTTTTGGGAACAAAATATTTGATTTTATCATCGTATTTTTTAAAACCTCTCAACTAGCCTACTTATTGGGCTTGTTAAGAACTATAAAAAATTATTTGCCGGGAAGTATTAAATACTCTTGAAAACCTTTAAGTATCTATTAATAATGAACCCCTCAAAATTATAATATAATAAACAGTGTAAATGGCGACTAAAATATCATTTTTTTACCATACACCGTAATTTATGTAAACGTTACATATTTTTAGCACATTATATTATAAATGTTATTGTTACAGGTTAAACCAATAAACTTTAACCTTTCTTAGGGTTCACATAAAGTAAATCACAAAAAAATCTCTTATATGGAAATTCTAATTACAAATATAATTTTTTATCAAAGTGATATAATTGATAACCTCTTAGACCAACACACAAAATCCCAGTTAGCAGAGTAGACCAAACACAATGCTGAGGCTGTACTATAATTTTTTATACTCATTTTTTGACGTTAGTCCACAAATTCATTTCTCCATATGTCACCTATATTTTTTTAATGGCAAGTTAAAGTCACAGCTCAGCTCTACCTAAACTAAGCTTAAATTTTTGTATTTATGATTTTACTCAATTACTGTAACAGTAATTTATTTACTTGTTCATTCATTCACTTTAAATCTCTAGAGATTTTAAATTAAAACATATTATAAAGTTCTCCCTAGAAAATGCTTCTTGTTTAAAGTGTTAAAAATTAGTCTTAGAGAGAGGAGTATATTTAAAGACAAGAAGAAATTCATAGTATTAGAGGATTGGGATGAATGAGTAATGAAATGTTAATCAACGTAAGTGGGGAAAATGCATGATACCCTTCCCATCTCCCATGCCGTGATCTTGTTACATGGAAGGGAATGAATGTCGTGACGTAAGTTGAACACTTAAATTCAACACCAATTTCAATTAAAGCCAAGGTATCTGACATATTTTACTTGTAATTATTTAAAAGTCTTTTAATCAAATCTGATATTTTAAATTTGTTACTTTCAGAAAAAGAACAAAAATAAATATTGTTTACATTTATATCCTACTTTTGAAATAGTTTGATCATGTTATATACTAAAAGCATGAAGTATTTTGGTTTATGAAAGGACAAAGTGTTTCTGTTTCTAACAATTTTTATAATCTTTGTATTTTAGTTTTCTTAATTAGTTGCTTATTGTAAGTACATCAATGGAATTTCAATTTACTTTAATAACCATCGCGAAAGAAGTTTTAATGATATTGATATAATCATGATACTATTATAAAAATCATTATTGTGATACTTGTTATATAAGTCATAATATTTTTAAAGTAGTTCAAATGAAGTAACTGTTTCTTTTCAGTCAATTTTTGTTTATTTTGTTACCCTTTCATTGTTGAAATCTATTGGTAATTGACAGTACATGTCTACATGTGCCAATCAGGTACAACAATCTTCTATCTATTCTAAAATTAATTTAGTGCAAAAATTGTGGATTATTTTAACTGAATTCTCTTATTACAAGAAGTTAATCAAATTAATTGTCCAATAATTTTCATTTGACAAGATTGAGGGAATAATTTGTGTTTCATGCCGTATATTTGACTACATATAACAAAAATTTATTATTTTGTTATAATTAGCCAACTTTTTTATAAATTAAGCAGCTACAAGTAGTTTATACACGCCTCTTGTGTCTATAACCATTTTTCAACAATTATATTTTCAGAAGAAAGAAATATTTTTAACAGGACACTGCAGTAGCATATTTTAAATCCTTTTAGTGTGTTAGGAAATAAGTTTTATCTTGGTTATACCTTGGTTGAAATCCCACCCCCTTTAGAAAAATGGAATTTTTAACACCCTCCCCCTCTTATTTTTGCAATTCCAGGGCGAGGGTGGATACATCAAAATGTAAAATTAAGAATAAAGTTGATTGGAGAATTTGTCAAAATTTAAGATTCTAGTACATGCATTCAAAGTTTAACAATTTTCATGACTGCAGTTCATACCTAATAAACCCTATTATCTTAAATGGGTAGGCATACAAACACTGGCTACACAAGCATGGCTGCGCAGAAGAGACGCTCCCCGGCCTCAACGCCACCGGCATGCAGCTGTTCTTCCTCAACTTCGCGCAGGTCTGGTGCGGCAACACCCGGCCAGAGGCTACGAGGAACAAGCTCAAAACGGCCGTCCACTCGCCGGGCAAGTTCAGGTACATAAATCTAGTAACCTCACATACTCATATATGTCAAGTAAAGCCCAAAAGACCTGACTCAAATTTTACTCAAGCACTGTTGAGTTTATCGGAGTTGATAGTAGGGGAGAGCGGGGTAATACCGAGCACTTAAGCTACATTATTTTTTATCTTTAATTTGGGAACTTCAGTGAATGTGGCAAACATCTCATTTGGAAGGAAATTTGATTTGCCACAAATTTTGTATCTCATATTTGGAATTTCTAACTAACTTTGAGTGCTAAGCCCATTTTACAAAACCTTTACACTATACGGTATTGCCCCAAGTGCCGGGGCAATTTATTATGAATTATTATTTAATTTATAAAAAAATTAATTAAATTAAATTTTTTTTAAATATTGAATTAACAAAAAAAAGAAAACATAAGCCTACACTATAACCCAAACAATACATAATCAATTTTTAATATCTAAATTTAAAATAATGTAAAAAAGAAAATTTTATTTAATTTTTTAAAATTATTTTAATATTGATTTAATTAAATAGAAAACATAAGTTTACACTATAATTAAAATACCACGTAATACATTTTTTATTTGTAATAAACACCTTGCACCCTGCACGGCATTGCCCCATGCAAGAAGTAGGGTATTGCCCCAAAACGACATGACGTAGCATTTCCAACCATAACCTAATATAAGAACACTTTAGGGCTTGTGTTTGGTATTTAAAAATAGCGCAAGATATGAGCTATTCAAAACCATTGGTTTGAATACAGTAAGTAATAGCATGTTTCACTGACATCAGCTTAAGTAAGTCACTAAAACTAGAAGGAAAGTTGACTGAACAATAAAAATTTTCGTCACACACGCATTTGTCAAGATGGACGCTCCCCGACTGTCTCTATCTGTTTCGCATTTCTTCCGCTGGATATCAGCATGTCCTAGCGCTAATTGCACCCTTCAGCTTGTCTGAAAATACGGTGTACGGTATTGCCCCGCCGTCCGGTATTACCCCACTCTCCCCTAGATGCCTATTTTAACCGTTTACTTTGATCGGACCGAGTCAAATATTGGGGTTCAATTCATGACGATCAAATGGGGAACAGTGGTTTATAGCAAATAAAACCATTTATTGGTTGAAATACTGATCAAACATTATATTATAGTTTATAAAAGTTGATCATACTGAAGGGAATCAGCCACTCCAGTGATTGAAACAAGAAAAACGGCTAATGACCACAAATTCAGAGTAGAAAAAGAAACACGCTGCAAATAGCGATTAGTGAGTCAGGTCAAATCAGCAAGATTGCAACCTTATCAGGTTTTACTTTATTTTACTGTATTGTTTGATACTTCTCGAAATGTTTTTATGACTACAAGTTACAAAAATACTGTGCAGTTGCAGTTCTCAAAGGAAGAAAATGTTTAATGTCAATTTGTTAGCAACTAACATAGCCAGTGGTTAAATTTAAAAGTTTCCTTATTATATGTCTGGTATATATTTTTTTTAAAGTTCGTGCTATGAAATTCACTTAAATATATATTTGATAAATACCGTAGTACTTTTTATATTTGATTATGAATATTTATGCAGTAACCTTTAATAAAAAGTTCTTAAATGCAAGTGACCAAAGCGAACGATCTTGTCTTTAAAAGAAACAAGCCTTTTTGTTCTCAACATTTCAGCGTATATTTGACAGATTGACAGATTATTATTACAAAAGACTTCTATATAAGTTTACTGAGAAAATCATCAGGTAGACTACTATAGGATTCATTAAACATTAATTTCTATTGCTGGATCTTAACTTTTAATGAAGTTGGCTAATTTTTATAAAAATTTCTGGTTTCTTATGTAGTTTTATTCATCAAAATAGTGATAGTAAATGTGACTTTAAGGTATTAATAACATTACATTGTATACAATTTTTAAAATTTCAAAGATCTACCTATCAAGCTAAAATGTTGTAATCGTGTATTGTGTCTGCACTATTGTTTTTGTGGTCAGTTGAAAAATCCTTAATTTAATTGTTATAAAAAAAAACCAATCGGTGAAAACCCATGTAAACAAATTAAAAGATAAAAAAATACTTGTTTACTGTAGTCAAAACCACATGTGAAATATACTTACCGACATTCTTCTCTTAAGTAGAATTTCATTACATAATTTTTTTCTTAACAACCATTATGACTGATTTATAATTTATAATTTACTTTATAACGTATAAATTTAAAGATAATTCATAACAATTTCTTTATATATATATTAATTAAAATATAAAGTATAAAAGTATTACTATGCCCATAAAAATACCAATTTCTTGTTTCTCACATCATTTTAGAATTTTTGTGATAGAATGATGCACTATAAAACTTGAAAGTTTCTATTGTGTCAGAAAATTAGTAAATCTTAAGCTAATTATACTGTGGGAAATAAATATAACAATACTCTCTGTTTTGTATAAAAATACATTGCAACAATGCTCTTTCCATTGCTCGCTTTCTTGTAAACAAAGTTATACTTAGCATTTCTAGAATACACAGCACAAAAACAACTTTGTAACTCTTTGGAGTTAAACATGCTTCAAGTAAACGGCTCTTAACTTGATTTAGACTTTGTTTCTTAATGCTGAGCCAGTTTCAACTTTGTATAACTGCCTCTCGGACTAGTGGTTGAAAAGAATGAGGCCTGGATAAGAATGTTAGTTAAGATTAAGTCAGAGAGAATTGTCTTCAACACTTCTTAAATGCTAATGTTTGTCTTATAATTTGAATATATTTTTGGCCATGATCGCAGTAAAGTTTCTTATCGTTTATTATACATTTTTATTATATATGATACGATATTTGATAGGTTTGTTTCCCATTAAAATGTTTAATGTTGTAATTTTTTTAGTAAATTGAGGTTTGGTTTCTAAAACTGTTAGATTTATTCATTTCTGTTCATTGAATTTTAATGTAATGCGAGCATTGTAAGAAATGGGAAGTTTTATGTTAAAATTGGTTAAACACGGTTATCTTCATGGAATATCGTAAAAAAATATTAAATATAGTTTTAATATAAATATATTTTTGCAGGGTAATTGGAACCTTGACCAACAGCGAAGATTTCGCCAAAGTATTCAAGTGTCCTCTAGGATCTCCGATGAATCCCAAGAAGAAATGTTCTGTCTGGTGATGGGAACGAATCAAACAACCCATTCAACTCTAACGCTTGGCTGCTCTCTTGCTCAGTTTACCCTATTTTTTTGCCTTTGTTCCAAATCTTTGTATATTTTGAATTTTTATTTTTATAACATACTTGCAAGTACTTATATAGTCGTGATTTGTATGTAATATCTGCTTTTGCGCTTGAATGCTTCACTGTTGACTGTGAATGTAAATTTGAAATGTGTATAGAATAAATTTACATTTTTCGTTACCGTAATATTTGTGTTTTAATTTAGTAATATAAGTACACTCATCGCACCTAAATGACATCGACATTAATGGATTTGAGTACTAGATGATAGGTTTTATAAGTTTTACATAATTTCTACATATTTAAAGGTTTTACAGTATAACAATACAGTATTTGAAATCACATATTATTTTCAATGCATACACTACTGTAAACTAGAAATATTGTGTAACACTAACACTTTTATAAAAATAAAATATACTGTGAAATTCCTCTGTGTATTCAGTAATTGTTGACTGAAAACAAGATTGTATGTGTAAGAAAGATTGGAAGAGAAAAGTGAATAACAAAGTGAAAGAATAAAAGCGAATTTAACGATAAAGGGTAGAGTGAACATGACGTAACCTAACAAGGGCTTGTTAGCCGAGGACAGAGCCAGTTGGCGGCGGAACACATGGACAGCGTTATCCCTGGGTGAGTGCCGTTCTGTAATGTATATAATATATTATATTATCTAAATTTAATATTTTTAAAATTAAATTAAAATCAGTATTTGTATTTCACGAGAAACGTAGGACATAATTTATAATGCCTACTAGACATAATTTATAATTCTGCTATACAGAGGCTTCATTTATAGAATTTGTATTTGAATTATATTTAGTTTACTCTTCCAAAAAGTGTTTTTATTAGTTAATATTAATAAAATATTACTATATCTGAGTTCTTCCCTCAGGGGCAGTGGGCTTTCCACTGTACGGGTGTTTCTTGGCGACCCCGGGGTACCTGAGCCAAGCTGTGAGACCCTCCTCACAGTTCTTCCCGAGCTAAGGCCATTCTTCTCATCTTTCAGGTCTTAGCTCACCGTCTTTATTCATTCCTGAGCTAACCTTGCTCACCTTCTTTTTTTTTCGACCCCGAATCAAGGGTGTCTTTCCACCTTCTTTCGACCGGCGCATGCTGGGGGGTCCTGGGAGTGTCCCTGTTGTGTTGCAGGGACTGATGTGTGCCTCGCACTGCCGATGGTCTCCTCCAGTGTGTCGTCAGAAGCCAGCCGCTTCGGACCTTAGTCAGGGAGTGCGGCATGGATGCAGGGATCGGACTCTGCATTGCCACGGTGCGACCCCCAGTACGTCCGGCACCTTGTGTGTATCGGTGCTGGGCAAACGGAGGTTCGGGCCCCAGAGTCCTGGGGTAGGGGTGTCTAATTTCCTACGGGGGGTAGACCTCCGAGGGTGTACCCGCTCTCGGCCGATGAAGGGCCGCCCCTTGCCGCACGATGCGCTGGTGACATGAAAGCATGGATTTTATCAACCGAAACACGAAGAACGTAAAGGAGAATGAGCAAGCCGCTTTTAGGCGAAGCTCTATTGTGCAGAGGTCTCCGACCTCGAAGACTGGGACGCCGACAGGGGGAATTAAAACCTCCCCCCCACCGGCACCGTTCAAGACGGTAAGTGACGCCGGATCGTCGTCCGAGCCTGAAAAGGAGAAAGTGGATGTCAATCTAGCGATGAAGGTGACCGAGGCAGAAACCTCAAAACCCAGGCTCGATGGAATACCTCCCAGGAAGAGCCCTCTTCGTGCGGCATTCGAGCTGCAAATGCTTCGGCAGCAGCAGGACGACGCCCACGAGGAGGAAGACTCATGTCTGAAGAAGATGAAAGCTCTTTTGAAGGAGATGGCCAAGGCCCTCTTAATTCAAAAGAACGTAAACAAGGCCATAAAAGAGGGGATTCCGAAACTCGAAGATTCTCTAGACGAAATCGAGGAATGCCGGAAAATCAGGCTTAAGGCAGTGAAACAGGAGCGCGATGTCACGAACCGAGTCATCTCTGCTTTGCCTCAAGCTCATCTGGCTGAGTCCCAGACTCAAGCCAGAAAGCGAAAGAAGAGGCAGAGCGGTTCATCATCGGGAAGCCCTGAGCTCGGGGAGTTGGACTTGGCGCCGAGGCCGGTTTTTGTCACTGCATCATCGCAGACATCTCCTGTCCCGGCTGCTCATTCCATCCCGGGCGCTGTCGTTGTTCCAGCGGCTACTCCTGCAGAGGTTCCTGCTCCGGCGGCTAATCCTGCCTTGGCAGAAAACTCTGCCTCGACACCTTTGGGGGGCTGGAAGACGCGCCTGTCTAAGAAAGAAAGGAGGAGGCAGAAGCAAGCGGAGGCAGCTTCGAAAAGTGCGTCGAGGGTGGAGCGGACGCAAGTCTCAAACCCGGTTGGGGAGGCCTCTGGCAAGTCTGTCAGAAAGCCTAAACAACCCAGGCCTAAGAAGCCCAGGAAGGAGGCAATCTTGATTAAGCCCTTAGGGGGGCGATCTTTTGCCGATGTTCTGGGTCAGATTAGATCGCAGGCCAAACCGGAGGAGACCGACACCGTTATCAAGTCTATTCGGCGAACCCAGAACGGGGATGTCCTCCTCGA
The DNA here is from genome assembly GCA_030545055.2 of Neoaliturus tenellus. NCBI lineage: Eukaryota > Metazoa > Arthropoda > Insecta > Hemiptera > Cicadellidae > Neoaliturus > Neoaliturus tenellus. The sequence goes on from CM061533.1 coordinate 216,650,617, forward strand.
ACTGGGGAAGTCGAGTGACAAGATCGGTTTTGCCGCTTCCCTCAAGACTGCACTTGGGGACAAAGGCTCCATCAAGGCCCTAGAACCGAAGTGTTCGGTCGAGATTCGGGACCTTGATGCCCTCTCCACTGAAGAGGAGGTGACCCGTGCGATCCAGGTGGCACTCCCGGAGATACCGGCTGATGGAGTGAGGGTATGGCTGACAAAGCCTAACCGAAGTCAACTCCGGATGGCTGTTGCTGAGATGGGCGAAAAGCACGCCAATAAGCTGCTTAGCCTTCAGCACCTCAGAGTCGGTTGGGTCAGTTGCAGGCTCAAACGGAGGGTGGTAGTTTCGAGATGCTTTCGTTGCCTCGGTTTCGGCCACTCCTCCCGAAACTGTAAAGGGCCCGACAGGAGTGCCAACTGCTTCCAGTGTGGAAGCCAGGGCCACAAACGCAAGGAATGTTCCTCCAGCCCCTCCTGCTTTCTCTGCAAGGATTCAGGCTCCAGTGCCCTCGGTCACTTACCCGGGTCTGGTCAGTGCGGTGCCTTCAGAACCGCACTTGAACAGGCAAAAGGCAGCGGCCGGTAATTCGCATCCTCCAGGCCAATCTTCATAGATCCTGGGGAGCTGATAACCTTCTAGATCAGCTCGCCCGAGAACTTGGTGCTGACGCGCTCCTTATCAGCGAACAGTATCGGGACAGAGATCCAAACACTTGGATCTCCGACAGCCTCGGTACTGCTGCACTTTGGGCGCGTAATACGCGGGATGTCTTGGTGCGGAGTCATGGTCGCGGCCGAGGATTTGTCTGGGTTAGGTGTAGGGACGTGACAATCTTCAGTTGCTACCTCACCCCCAACGAGGCCGTCCAGGACTTCCGCGACAAGATAGATAGCCTAGAGGAGTGCGTTCTTTGCACCACCGGGCATGTCGTCGTTGGTGGCGATTTCAACGCCAGGGCCGTCGAGTGGGGAATGCCCTCTACCAGCTCCCGGGGGAAATACATCCTGGATTTCATCGCCAGGGCCGGTCTTGTCGTCCTCAACCAGGGCGACACACCTACTTTTCGGCGCCCCGGGCAGAGAGGCACGATCCCTGACGTCACCTTTGCGTCTGAGTCGCTCCTTCCGAGGATCTCTGGCTGGAGGGTTGTGGAGGACTACACGGGTAGCGACCACCAATACATCGTGTTTGATCTGCATGATCAGGAAAATCGTCGAGTTTCCGCATCTCGGGAAGGGTCACGCCGGTGGAACACCAACAAACTGGACGTGGTTAAGTTCACCGAAGTCATCTCTCGGGGAGCGCAGGGGAATCCTGGTGAGGCTGGGGCCGAGGCACTAGTAACATCCACGATGGAACTGATCGTCTCGGCCTGCGACCAGTCTATGCCGCGAAGGAAACCCCGACGCGACAAACAACCCGTTTACTGGTGGACTGAAGAGATTGCGGAACTCAGAAGAACATGTTTAAGAACTAGACGAGCCGCCACTAGAGCGAGAATTCCCGCAGACAGAGTTCGTAAGTCGGAGGCCTATAAAGCTGCGAGAAAATCTCTCCGCCAGGCGATCAACAGGAGCAAGGCGAATAGCTGGAGGAGACTTCGTGACGACGTTGACTCCGACCCGTGGGGCCTGGGTTACAAACTTGTAACGCAGAAACTCGGCGCCCGCTCTCCACCTTCCATCATGGAGGGCGCCACCATGGGGAGGATCGTCGCTGCGTTGTTTCCTGAACATCCTCAGCGACCGCCGGTTGACTTCAGACGGGTAGAGGACGTTCCACTCTTCACTTTCAAGGAGCTGGAAACCTCCGTTCTCTCCCTGAAGAGCAACAAGGCTCCTGGCCCGGACGGGATTCCCAGTGAGGCTTTAAAGAAAGTATTTTCAATCAACGCTGACTTGTTGTTGAGAATGTACAATGCCTGTTTGGTAGAAGGGGTGTTTCCCGCTCCCTGGAAAACAGCCAGGCTTGTACTGATCAGCAAGGGCAAAGGTGATCCCGAGCTGCCGTCGTCCCACAGGCCTCTCTGCATGTTGGACACGGCTGGGAAGCTGTTCGAGAAGCTGATCCGTTCCCGCCTGACTTCTGCCGTAGAAGCTGCCGGGGACTTATGCCCCCGTCAGTACGGCTTCAGAAAGGGACGGTCAACGATCGACGCTGTCACCGAAGTTCAGAGAGCTGTGGAGAGAGCCGAGAGCCACAACCATTTCTCCCGCCGAGTAGTGCTTCTTGTTACGCTTGATGTCAAGAATGCCTTCAACTCGGCAAGGTGGGTCGATATGTTGGATGCGCTTCGCAACACCTTTCGTATTCCTGCATATCTGTTGCGGCTCATCGAGGATTATCTACGCTCTCGAAGCCTGATTTATGACACGAGGGACGGAACGCGGACGATGGAAGTCACTTCTGGTGCCGCACAAGGTTCAATACTCGGCCCGGATCTCTGGAACGTTGCCTATGACAGCCTCCTGAGGTCCGAGATGCCTGAGGAAACCACTTTGGTTGGGTACGCCGATGACGTTGCAGCTCTCATTGCTGCACGCAACGTTGAGCTGGCCCAACTGAAGTTGAACCGAGTTATGCGGGTGGTCAACAACTGGATGTCCGATCACGGTCTCTCGCTTGCTCTCAGTAAGACGGAGATTGTGATCCTCACGAAGAAGAGGATCGACACCGTCGTCCCACTCCGAGTGGGAAGGGAGGTGGTCACATCAACTCGTGCCGCCAAATACCTCGGGGTTATGGTGGACACCAAGTTAAGCTGGAGGGATCAGATCTTTCGTACGGCGGACAAGGCCGCTAAGGTAGTCACTTACCTTAGTAGGCTGATGGCCAATGTCGGGGGTCCCCGATCCAGCAGAAGACGTCTGTTGATGTCCGCGGTCCAGTCCGTGCTCCTTTACGGGGCAGAGGTGTGGGCAGGCGCTCTAGATAAGGAGTGCTACAGGTTGCGACTCGCCCGGGTTCAGCGTCAAGCTGCGCTCCGGGTGTGTTCCGCCTACCGGACAGTGTCCGAGCCTGCCGTCCTGGTGGTCGCCGGAGTCATCCCGGTCAAGCTCTTGGCAGGGGAGAGGAAAGCGATTTACCAGAGACAAGGCGAGATCGGCAAGGACACGGCAAGAACCGAAGAGCGCTCCCGAACCTTCCAGCAGTGGCAACACAGCTGGGAGCACGACACCCGAGGACGATGGACTGCGGGACTCATCGAGCAGGTCCAACCATGGGTGGAAAGGCGGCATGGCGAGGTGGACTACTACCTCACGCAGTTCCTGACAGGTCACGGCTACTTCAAGTCGTACCTGAACCGGATGGGCAAGACCGGTTCACCGGATTGCATCTACTGCCCGGGCGTTCCCGATGACGCGGGACACACCTTCTTCCGCTGTTCGCGTTGGGAAAGGCCCCGCCTGGAGGCCACAAGAAAACTCGGTGTTTTTTCGGTGGACACGGTCTGCCAAAAGATTATGGAGGATGAGGGCAACTGGGATTGTTTGTCACAGTTCGTCCGGGGTATCCTCCTGGAAAAGAAAACCGATTTGGACCACGAAGTGGCCCAGGTCCCTTGACCGAACAGCTGGATAAGGAGCGAGCCCCATGGGCGTAAGCCAAATTTAGGCCTAGCCTGACGTAATGTGATAAACAATTCCAGGTTAGAATCCTAAAGAGTAGAGGAGGTTTTTTAGTGGGTAAACCCGTTTTTTAGGGGAGTCCCACACTACAGGCTGGCCACCTGTGTGCGTAATGCATTTTCCCTGCCTCTCCCTCAAAAAAAAAAAAAAAAAAAAAAAAAAAAAAAAAAAAAAAAACTATATCTGAGTTCTGCTGACATAATTTGACACCATTGATGAGAGTAAATTCAAGTAATTGTTTTAGGTTTCAAAATTTAAAGAATTATTTTTAAATTTTTACAGTTTTACCTGTTTTAAGAGTAAAAGTTGTACCTTTTTGGTATGCCAAATCATAAAAAAAGATTATTTACATAATTATTGTATAGTTTTAATTAAAATTTGCACGGAATATATTAGGTTTAACATTATAAACATATCAAATTTATATTTGAATTAATTGTATCAAGGTAAATTGATGTTTAATGTATAATAATTCATCAAATAGTATAGGCTTAGTAATACAATTTCCCAAGTAGCATAAAAATAAGTTCAAAAGAAGTTTGCAATAATTTTAATACAAGTTCAAAATTATTTTTAAATTTAATATCAGTTAAACTTGGTAATTTTTTTATATTAATACGAGTTTTAAAATGTAATATGAGACAGTAAAATTTTTCATCAATATTTATCAATGAATGCATTTTTGCTAACCAACAGATTGAAAAAATGCAAAAAAGGGATGAAAGGTTTCTCGCCCTTGCCAGGTTGTGAACAATTTCAACCCCTAACCTCTCACTCAATGTCCTATCTTTAACCCCTTGAGGCACCTGAACTGTACATGGAGGTGTTCTTATTTACTACTTAAACATTTACAAACCTGCTTTGCCTGGTGCACTTGAGTGCTACGTCAGAGTAAATAATTTCACCCAACTTGAAATAACTTACAAATTTACCATTTTCAAGTGTTTTAATAATTTCACAAAAAAACAAAGATTTAAGGTTTTAAAAAATTTCATGTAATTTAAATTTTATAATTTTAATATCACTAGAGTACGAAATAAACTTGATATAATTAATACTCCACTTGAATAAACTCAAAACAATTTTTGACATAATTGAGTTAATTTAATTTAAGTATTGTAAAATTCCCCTGAACAATTTTAAAATTTCTTTTCACTTTGTATTTCAATCAAAATCTACAATTTTATAAAGGCCTACTAGTTAAACATATTTTTCAAGTACCGAATGTGTTCAGTAAATGAAAAAAATTTGATGTTATATGACTTTGAATTTGGCGTTTTTAACATAAAAAATATAAACAATGTTACGTTATTTGACTTTGATGTTTTGTAAATACAAAATTTTGTATTTGACGTAATTTGACACTTTGTAATGTTTATTTGACATAAAATAAATATTTTGTGTCATGTGGGTTACAGTGTAAGTATAAGTGTATCGAGTGTTGGAAGGCGTTTTATTTTTTCAAAAAGAGTTGGTAGAAAAGCAAGATTCTATTGATTTACCAAAAGAATAACGAAAGAACTTTTTCCAATTTTATCTGTAACCAGTTTAACTCATGATTCAAAATAATAATCTCTTTTTTTTAGAATAATAAGTTTAATACATTACTTCTTACTACTTTTGCTTTGAAATTATTTGAAAGTTATAATAAACTTATATTAAAATAGTTTTGAATTTGTATCGACTTATAATAATTGTAAATTTTAAAACAAGTTTGTGATAATTTTACAATTTTATAATTTTGTTGACTTCTTTGTTTTAAAATTATTATGGTCTAAGCTTATACTTATAAAATTTTCATATAATTTTTACGGCCAGGCTAAAATAATTTTAAAATAAGTTTGCAATAATTTTTAAATTATTTTAATCTAAGTTGACTATTTTGCTTTAAAATTACTTTAAAACTATTACAAACTTATATTATCATAATTTTAATATCAAATTCATCACAAACTTATTACGAACTTCTTTTAAACTCATTTTTAAGCAATTTGGGTTACTACAGACTATACATTAAACATAATAACCTACCAACTCTTAAAACATTTTTAATCGGAAAACCAAGTATCTTTTTTGTATAACATAATAAAAATCCATTAGTACATTTACATATAGCCTGTAATTATCAAAATATGTTCAATTTTGTTTTATTGAGTGCCATTTTTATTTTTCTAAAGTAAAAGGTGCATGACTCAAGTTGTCAAGAAATGTTCAGGAAAGTGGAACATTTCCTCAATGTAAAATGACAATTCCTCCGCTAATTGTTATTGGAGACAAAAGACACCCCTGTAATATCACATTCCTCCCCCAGACACTTTACTGCATGGTGGTTTGCTTTTCCTTTCAACACCATTTCCCACCATTTGTCTTCACTACCACTATTTCTGACAATATAATGCATCTTCTGAAAAATCTGCCTTAATATGTGATCATAAAGATGATTATATATATTTAATTTGATTTTGATTAATAATTTGAGATTTGAGAACTTGTATATACACAAAATCTCGTAGTAGTAGTAGTAGTAGTAGTTAGTCCATTCAATAGTACTGAAATAACATTATCATATTATTTTTTAGAGGATAATTGTTTTAACTTTATACTTTTTGTTTTCCTGACACTCTTATGTGATAAAATGTCCCTTCAAAATTCATTATTAATATAGTTCTTAACATATAACAGATTTAGTTTAAAGTTGAGTTTAACTTTAAACTAACTTGAAGAAAGCGACCCTAAATGTATACAAGCATGAGCTAAACTACAATGTTGCAAACAGTCCAAGATAATCTTGCCAAGTGTTTACATAATACCTCGTAATATGTGAAAGGGTCGTCCATCCATTGGTACAAAAACCTTGGAAAAATTGTTACAATTGCTACAACAAGCAAAAACATGCAAACATACTTAGACAAAAAAATTCAAGTACATCATTACAATGCAGACAAGCAGAAGTGCATAGTTGGAAGTTGGGATACATCTATACTTATTTATCACGCTAAGGCTTTTTTTAAGGGAACTCCTCCCACAATTCGCAACAAATTTTCAAATTCTTGATGTCATTTGATAGGCCTTCTCTGTAGTTAGTTCAAAATCAAACTTAAAATAAAGATACTATCCATAATTGAAATTTGAAATTTCCCCATTAAAATAACATTGATATTGAGTTGAGCAGTTAAAATATCTGTTAATGTACAGCTTTAAATAAATTTGTTTTGTATATTGATAATCAAAATATTAGATTGGACTGGAATAATTGAGTTGGAAGTCACATTTTTAGCAAAAGGCATATGATAGTCTAAATTAAACTGCTTGATTTCGAGCAACAAGGTATACCAGTAATGAATAAATAAGCTATAAAAACACCCTACCTCTCGAAGAATAATGTAGTTTAAAAAGTAAAGAGGGAAAGTTAAATCTATACTTATTTAATACGCTAAGAGTTTTTGTTGTGTTGAGAACTCCTACAATTTTCAACCGATATTCAAATTTTTGGTGTCGTTGGATAGGGCTTGGTCTGCAGTTGTTTCCACAAAAAATTGATGAAAATCGGACATAAAATAAGGGCGTTATACACAAATTAAATTTGAAATTTTCCCATTAGAATAACATTGAGATTGGTTTGAGGATTTTAAACATCTGTTAATGTACAGCTGTAGTTTTGGTGATCACTGATATTCACAATATTGGATTGGTCCGATTTAATTGACTTAGAACTAAATGTTACTTTTGTACTGTATTAAAGTAAATTGCTTGATGTCGAGCAACACGTGCACTAGTACAATAATGAGATGAGAAAAGACATCTTCCAAAATTATTGAATATAATTATTTTATTTAGCTTAAACAGTGTTTACATACAAGAAGCCAAATTTATCTAAAGTATTTCCGAAATACATCAATGCAAATAATATTTATTTTTGTATTTAGGGTTGATTTTATAATTTCTCATAATCTACGTAGTCTACTTCAAATAATACAAATACCCCCATCACAGCAGTCCTGCGTTCTCAGCGACTTCCCAATGAACATTTTTATCTAATTCCCCATAGAAAAAAAAAAAAAAAAAAAAAAAAAAACTATTGGGTTAAGTATGTATACGTATAGTTTTGCCGACATTTGGGCTTTGTTAGCATATATAAGTTAAACACTTCCTAAATAATATACATACAAAATTTTATAAAGTATTTTATTAAATAAGCAAAGAGGTAAAGTTTTAGTTTATTTCCCTTAAAAACCACATGAAAAACATATTTTTAGATTTTCTCCATTTAAGCTAAGTTAAAAATACAAAATTCTAATTTTTTTTTACTCCATTGTGTATTTTTTTTAATTGTTATATTTTAAAAATTAGAGTAAAAAATGAGATAAACCCGTTTTCAACCCTTTTGAAAGCCCATAAACCCCGTTCCCATGGTCCGATCATTCTGGTTCGCAAACTAGTTTAAGTAAATGCTAGTTTACACCCCTGTATAAAATGTCATCAAAATTGGAGGTTGCGTTCAAAAGTTATCGTATTCACTGACACACAGACACACACACACACACACACACACACACACACACACACACACACACACACACACACACACACACACACACACACACACACACACACACACACACACACACACACACACACACACACACAAATATACATCAATTTAAACAAACTGTGTTTTTGGTTTCAACAAAAAAAGTATCATGGTCCCGGGCTTAGGTCTTACACCGTGACTACTACCGTGATTGCGTATTTCCTATAGGGTAATTAGTTAAAATGAAAAAGTCGAAATTATATTTTTATATCCAAGCAAAGTTTTTTTTGAAGTTTTATTAAAATCTTTATGGAACTATGCAAACCATATTCACTAACTTAAGAGTATGGGATAGTCAATGCTTACTATCATCAATGTATCACCCAAAGAAAATGAATTAATTGCAAACCAAAATACTTTCAGTACGTCAGAGGTGATATCAGACCAGATTACTTCTGTAATTTATCGTCCTTCAAAGGATGAAATTTAAATGATTGGAAATCTCACCCTAAAGCAATTACACCCTCGATTACGTCTCAATGTACAATCTTCACATGTTGTAATACTTCAAAGAAACGGAAAGCAATATGTCAACGAATACTAGTTTCCAAATAACTTTTGAAATATATAAAAAACGTTTACGTAACATGATTTTTACAAATCATGAAACCTAAGGCTATATATTTTTTATTACTTTATTTAAAAGTATAATAATTTTTATTCATAATATACAGTGCTGTTACTCATTGCGCGTTGCTGCTTCGAACTCAAAATAAGGCGTGTTATTGCAAAGTAGAATAACAAATTCTAATAATGCAATGTAGGCCTACTTAAATACTGTACACAGAATATAACCTTTACTAGTTCTGCATTCTGGTGTAGGCTATACTTGTCATCTGGCAGATTATGGTATATTTTGTTACAAGGGCCGAAAATGGGGTTTTGCCTTTCCACCATGGTTTTTCCGGCTTCTAAATAGTGTTTCATGTTCGAGACGAAGTCGAGAACTTGGAACGATCGAGAGTAGGCAATAGTAGTTTTCATCACTAGGACGGAAAGTGGCCGTTTTCTGTGCGCAATCGCGGTTTACGCGATTAAGGGTGCGCTCTACCCATCTGCCGCGCGCGGATGCAAGGGTTAACGACCCTTAATCCTTAACGAATAAAATACCACCTGTAAAATATTTTGATGTCATTTTTTTCGTAATATAATTTTGTACTCAGCTATCGTCTTAAAATTTCGATATTAATTTTAATTACTAGGAAGGGTACTTGCTAATAATGTTGAAATAAGCGTTTTTGTATCAAGTTTTAACGTATTAAAACAATTTTTAAGAAAAAATAAGACGATACGTGAGTACAATATAATCTTAAGAACAAGAATCTGCAATAAGATTTTAAAAAAGTTTATAGATATCGATGAAAGAAGGGAGATGCGAAAGGTGTGCAATTAAAAAAAAAAAAAAAAAAAAAAAAAAAAAAAAAAAAAATACCCCCCGTAATTTGGACCTGCGTACTCAGCGAATTTCCAATTTAGTAATATTAACTTTGACCACATAAAACTGTAAACCAAATAAAACCACATGCTCATAAATCTATACTTATTTAATACGCTAAGGGGTTTTTGTCTTAAGAACTCCTCCTACAATTTTCAACCGATTTTTAAGTTTTTGGTGTCGTTGGATAGGGCTAGGTCTGTAGTTGTTTCCGCCAAAAACTGATTAGAATCGGACTGAAAATAAAGCCGCTATCCACAATTGAAATATCGAAATTCCCCATTTAAATAACATTGGGATTGAATAAAGCATTTTAAACATATGTTACTAATCAGCTGTAAATACTTATAGTTTTGATGATTAAAGATATTCACAATATTGGATTGGTCGGATGTAATTTATTTAAATCTAAAAGTAACATTTGTATTGTATTAATATAAATTGCTCGATTTCGAGCAACACGTATACTAGTAGGGAAATAAATGTCTATTCTTCTTATGATAAATATAGGGAGAGTATGCAGGTATGTTGCCATGGGGAACACTCAAATTAGGTTTTTATCATAACAAAATTATTTTGACCATATGAAGCCATTTACTAAGTTTCATCAATATCTGTCCATTGCTAAAGAAGTTTGCCTACCCTAGTGAAAATATCAGTGAAGGTCAGCTGACATTAGGTAGTATTTCGCCCACCTGATCTCAGCGAACATCAGCTGACCTTCACTGGTCTACACATCAACTGATATCAGCTGACATCAACTGGTGTTGGGTAGTATTTCGCCCACCCAAAACCACCTGACCCTCACTGACATCAACTGGTATTGGGTAGTGTTTCGCCCACCCAAAACCACCTGACCCTCACTGATATCAACTGGTATTGGGTAGTATTTCGCCCACCCAAAACCACTTGACCCTCACTGGTATCAACTGGTATTGGGTAGTATTTCGCCCACCCAAAACCACTTGACCCTCACTGGTATCAACTGGTATAATTTGTTTAACAAAAAAATATTCCAATCAGCACTATAATTTCCCTTCCTTGTACTTAAAAGGTTATGAAACATGTATTTAAACACGGCCAGTTTAAAAATCATTCAATAATTTTGTGCTATTTGTTTATTAAAATTAAAAATTTTGGCACCAGCAGTGCGCGGGTTGGTATTTTGCCCCTCTCCCCACTACTGTAAATGATCAATAGAGATAAAAAATCAAATATTAATCAAAATTAAAATCGATTGGTGGCTTTTCATAACACAAAAACATCAGACGAAAGTGACCACATATTATAAAAACAACACTTTAAACTAAACAATGTACTAGCAATTATTGATAGCCTAAATAAATTATTTTTACCCACAATCTTATTCAGAGTTTATTTTTCAATCCCACAAAAATGTATGATAAAAACAAATTACAAATAATTTAATTTAATAATAAAAACTGGTCGGCTTAGAAATTAACAAACTATTTTTTTAAGATTTTTTAATAAAAAATAATTAAAACATTTCATAAATAACATTTACACTTATTCCGTAATTATTTTTTTAATTAGTCCAATTTATATCAGATACCGAGTCCGCACTAAAAATATATCACGTTTGGCTTCTGCTTCCAATTGCTGGATTCCAGCTAATTCTCAGTTTTCCATGTTTTGGGAGCAACCTGCAACCAAGAAACTTCGGTCAGACAGTGTGAAGAGTAGGCCTAATATACAGTAACCGAAAATTTGAATATTCAAGATGATATGGATCAAAATGGATCACATTTAAAAATTTTAATCCATAATTGTTGAGTAACATTTTCTATAAACATTTCTTTTGTAATCATATGATTGATTAATTACTGTATGACAAATCCAAACATATTAGTATCAAGTGTTGAAGACTTAATAAATAATAACAAATTGATTTTCCAGGAGCCGATATAATAGTCGTTCACTCGTTAAAATCTTGTATTTTTGGCTCTAAATGACGATCGGGCCGATGAAAAGCAGTAGCTAATTGGTAGCTAAATGGCCAAAAAAGCCAATTCATTATGTCAATTTCGTCGGAGAATGACGGTCGCAGCTCCATATTTATATTCTCATAATGATTGCCATGGGAAAAGATGATGCAGGTTTGCTGCCATGATAAGCACAAAAACCAAGATTTTTTACCATAAATGGATGAATCATCAACCAAATGAAGCTGAATTTCAAGTTTCATCGAAAAATATTGGTTAATGAGTGAAATATTAACACATCAAAATTCTCCATAAGATTAACATTGGAGAACCAAAATACAATGTACTGTCTTTATAGACTTTTTAATATCTCGGTAACCAATGGAGATAGAGCAAAGCTTCAAAATACTAAATTGTGTGTTTTTTTAGCCAAATCTAATGGTTAAGATAAAAATTTAAAATTTTAAAAATTTACATATGAAAAAAGCAAAAAAAAAAAATATATATTTTGGGGTACAAAACCCCCCAAAACTACCCCTTCGGTAGGTCGATATTTCTGGTTTACGAACTCATCCGAATAAACGTAGGATTGCGCATCTCTACCAAATTTTTTGTTGATCGGACCATTTTTGCGAGAGTTATCGTGTCTAGGGACACATACATAGATATATACTTTATATATATATATATATATATATATATATATATACATTTTAATGACTATTATTTTTGGTCTCTGGGCACCTAAAAATGAAAAAGTAACATGGTCCCGGGCTTTGGTCTTACCATGAGACCTACGGTAACAGCTTATTCCCTATGGGAAATTCGCTAATATCGTTATTAGACCACCGATCGATTTCGCACTGGAACAAAAAAAAAGTAATAAAGTAACAAAATTTAAAATCACCCGTCATATATTTTCCAAAATGTGAGATTCCGCGTATAGCGGCAGTTAACCAAACATAACCTTAGCCAACCTCGCGGAATACACTGCTTTTGTTTCAAGTTGTTAGGCAACAATTTTACATCGGCTATCAGTTTCCATTGGATTCCAGTGGGTTGTTATAGGGACGAATATGTTTGGCCCTATATCTTAAAAGCATGATTTTCGTTTTTAGAAGTGATGAGGGTTGAAAACTTGTGATATTGATGTAGTGTGATGAAAACAACTATTTTGTTCAGTACTAATAATATTGCAAGGCCTGTGTGTCAGAGACCTACATAAAATGAAGAATGCGAAAATGCCTATCTTTTACCCATGTTTATAATCTAGATGTGCGAAATTTCAGCTGCATTGGTAAAGTAATTTTTGTACATATAAATTAATGATTCTGACAAGTAAACCAGCTGCTATTTGTCAGTAACAAAACTACACCTAATCTGATCCATCACACTCTTTTTTCTCTCTTTTTATTATGGCTTGAGTATCAACCCAAAAGAGCCATCCAACATTACAAGTTATAACAGTACAAACAGTTACAAAGAACAAAAACACATACAAAAGAAAGTCATTGTAAATAGCACATTAAATCTACTCTTGCATTTCCACTATAAATTTAGAACTTTTGAATATTAAATTTTCTCTGAATTTGGAACAAAAAATAAACTATATGAGGCCAAAAAACATGTCTCTCAACATTTAGAATCACTCTTAAATCTGCAGGAACTGGTAATTTTGCTTTATTGTACATCTTTAATAAATTAGCCTTCTCTTCAGAAAATTGAGGGCAGTCCATGACAATATGTTGAATCGTTTCCAATACATCTTGATCGCTTCAGTCATACTCACCTTAAAATATGCACCATAGAGTACGTCTTTCTTTCAAAGAAAGTATTAGGTTTAAAGGACATACAAAGATACACACTAAGACACAAAGATACTTAGTTTGTTTTATAGAGGCAGAAGACTAACTTAACTTTCATGTGTTGATGTGAACTCAAATAAAGGATTACAAGCTAGCACTTGCGCAATTTGCGCATTTTGTAATATTTTTTTATGTTTTGAGAAACTCACCTAAGGTAAAATTCGAAGGTATTACATGACTTTAAAAATAATCTATCAAGGAGAATATTTTCGAATTGAAACAAGAAAATATGACTTTTTAAACCATATTTATTTTGATTAGGTAGTGACAGACAATCTATTTTTATTTACAATCTGACTTGAAAATTCAACTGAAGGTAGGCCTAGTTAGCTGTTAAGTTACAATTATTATAAAAAAATATTATAATGAGAGATGGTCAACATTTTTAAAGCACATTCTAGACCTTTTTAATCACCATTGGTCCACGTGCTAGATCACAAGCTTTAAAATGACACCTTAATAATACAAATCTATAAAGTAAGTCGAGAGAAAATGGTATGAAACAGACCAAACCCTTAAAGAAATAAGAAGATAGATGATGGATGGCAAACGAACATATTTAAGAATTATTAAAGATGTTGATTACTACTTAAAAGCGATAAAACTTAAAATAAATGGATATTTCGTATTTTTTGTAAATTATTTATTGAAGATTACAACACATCCTTAAAAACTTTCTACCCAAGAAAAAAAAAAAAAATCAGATCTGATACATGGATTTTTAGAATTGTTTTCAAACGTAAATCTTTGTCCTAAATTAACTGGATATATTTATTTTAAGACATTGCTGATCAGCTAAAACATAACTAAACGAAAACGGATCTTGAATGACCCTTTAAGGAGGTATATAAATACCCTCCTTCATCCATCCCTCTCTCCCTCCCCCAACGACCTTGTGTAAGAGAGGAGGGAGAGGGGACAAAATCCTTACAAATCAACCTTGGTGGTATACCTGAACTTCTTTACGCTTATTGCAGTATTCATTATTGTGTAAAGGGTGAGTTGTTAATGTCATCGCACTCTTTGTGTATGGAATGATAAATATATATAAAACTTCACAAGTCAATGTGGGTTGTATAGTAACAAAATATTTACAGTTTATGACCGTTAAAGTAATCCCCCCACGGGAGACGGTCCACTGCAAGACAGAATAATATCGAGATTGTAATCATATATTGATTTTATCTACATATATGTAATAAAAGGTCTTAATTTTTTAAGGTCTTAATTTACCTACACCATTGGAAAAAGGCCAAGAAAAAACTGGATCACTGATCTACTTATCTAATACATAATATGTATTTAACTTTGCTCAAGAGGAAATCTGCTGAGTCGACTGTTATACCTATATTTCATTGCGTTCTTGTAATTGGAGTTTTTCTGTTAATTATATTGGATCGTTTTAAAACCTTTAACGTTGTAAATAAAAATAAAACCTAAACAATTGATATTTCATTTGAATTCACACGTGTTTGCAACTGCCAAAATGTATCAAGTGAAGAGTAGTTTAAATTGTAGTGCTGCCATAATAAATTTATTTCCATAATAGTAATGCTAAATCTCTTCCCCCGATATTTAAGATAATTTCTTTATTTTTAATTACGATTGTTTCAGAATAAATTTTGTTTGGATTGAAATTAAATTTATTGTGCCTTTTGCGAGATTGATTTGTTGTAAATATGTTATAAAATCATGTAAAAATGTTTTAAAAGTAGTTAAAAACTTGTTTTGTTTTATTCATTTAGTAAAAAACTATACTTGTTATCTAAAATTCCCCTCGAAAGCCAAATCCGTCCTGATACTGTATATACAACTCATTTACATCTATACACCATAATTTTATTATTACAAATATAGGAGTCATTGCGTTTCCCGTTTAACATTGCTCTTATGACAAAAAGGACGGAATCTGGGTTGACTCCAGTGTCTGGGTTAGAACCTGAAAATATCAAACTCAGAGAAATTCCTGTGCTCGAATGTGATGTTTTTAAAGTGCAAATGCTCTCCAAATAGGGTTGCTAATGAAATCATACCTTATTATATAATAATAATAATAATCTTTATCATTATACCTTAACACCTTTATTATTATATAATATAATACCTTTAAGGTATTATATTATACCTTACTTAACACCAACAGGTCCTACGAAGCCAACAAAGTTTCCCTGCACAAACGTGTTTTGGTTAGGGGTGTCGCGGTCAGTCGGTCGCCTGGTGAGGGGTGCGGGTGAGGGGCGAGAGGGAGGGGGCGACACACGTGAGGCTGCTCTCACGTGGAGATAACGAGATTATTGAGGCGTCGAGGGCGGCCTTCAGTCTACCCAGGGGAACGATGTGGTTCGCGCGGAGAAAACCCACCCATTCCAGGACCCCCAGTGTCCCCTCGGCACACCCCCGGGGCACCCCGGTCAGGAGGAAGATGAAGCACAGCCAATCGGCCAAGGAGTGCGACTGCTACCAGGAGTCACAAGACAGAAACGCAGAGAGAAACTACATCCTCAGCTTCTTCGCGAAGAGCTTCGTCAGCCAACAGAACGAGAAGAAACCAGCCAAGAGGAAAAACTCTAAGAAGGTGAGCGAGAAAAATGAAACGAACAATAGCTCTAAAGAGAAGAAAAGTAGTAAAAAGGAGAAGAAAAACTCCTTGAAAAAGGCTACAAGTATTACACTGAAACGGAATAGAATAATACCTCTGAACGACGGTTCAGGAGGATGTGTGCTGGTGTCACAAACCACTGTCATTAAAGAAACCCCTTCCTTGGACGAAAAACTAGGAAGCGGAAATAAGAAACAACAACCTGAACCTGGTAGAGAGGAAACTGCTAAAAAGAGAATCGGGAACATTTTGAGAAGATTATCAACCGTGAAAAGGAAAGCCCAATACTACTTGTTCAGAACTAAAAGTGAAAAATCTAGAGTAAAAACTAAACCTCCCTCGGCAACACCAAAACCGGTGGTGGAATTTGAGAAGATACCTTCGCAAGATGACTATATAGAGGAACATTTCCAAGCAGATGAACCAGAAGTGGAGGAGAGAGCCCCTAGCGAGCCGGTGGATGCTGGGAGACTGTCGAAATGCAGCAGTTGTTACTTCACACCCATGGGTTCGCCGGCGTCCAGTAAAAGGTAAAAACGGTCTGGACTAAAATGGTGTCTTGTGCATTCAAAATGTTCTTCGGCATAAAAAGTTTCTTTACCCTTCATTCATCATAGTTAAATTTAAAACATTAATATTTTTAAACAGATTCACATCACCAATCAAAGTTTTATCTTCATATGCATAGCCTACTATTGTGTTTTAATTTTAGATCAAATAATTTAGTTTTAGCTAATTTAAGCCTTGACAATATATATTGCTAAAGTAAAGAGATGAGTGGATTCATTGTAAAGTGATGTTAGGACTACATCGGAGCTACGTGTGACTTGTATTAGTTTGTAAAGTTTCCTAGTAAAATAACACTATATATATTATGACGGGAAAAATACAATACCTATTTGAACTTTATGGCAAACTCAACTACTCAACCGTTGATTGTATTCAAATAAGCAAAATGGAAACATGGAGTTTAGAAACATGATATTATGTCAAAGGTTGTATGATATGTAACCGATTGAAATATTATATTTATTGACTTTTCAAACAAAGTTCGCCTTTTGAAATAATATCACGCGTTACTTTTCATTTTACTTAAATTACTTGAGGGTTTTATATCAGTAATGATCTATCTTCTTATTTCTATAATGGTTTCGCCTGTTAGGTATTTTTTCTCTCGACCTACTGAACAGATTTTTAAGATTGAGTTGTCATTTTTAAGCTTAGGATATAGCGCGTGGGCGATTTCGTAATTAAGAAGGTCGTATCGTTTCGGGCTTTGCCCCCCTCACCTTTGATTTATTTCTAGAGGGCGTTTTAAAATGTTGACCAACTTTCATTGTACGATGTTTAAAAATGTGAATTGTAACTTAACAGCTGATTACTTTCAAGCGAATTTTTAAGTCAGTGATTGTAAACAAAAATATATCTCTGTCACTTCATAATCAACATACATGTACTTCAGGTTAGTTTCTCTCATACAGAATTATAAAATGCGCAATTTGCGCACGGGCCACCTCGTGTAACATAATATAATAATAAACTCAATCATTTCGGGATTGTGAGGCATGCCAGGTATCAGCTAGTTTAATTATAAAACCCCATGATAAAAATTACATCATTACCGAAACGGTAAAAAGAAGAGGAAAAAGTTACTAACCGCAACTTTTTTAACTTATTCCTAAAAAAAAAAAAACTTCAAGCGACGAAGTTTTAGATGACGAAATGAATTTTAATTCTTACATTTAAAATTTTTTATAAAGTAAACGGTTTTCTCTATAAAAATGTGTCAACATGGGCCTGGCGGGTCGCTGAGAATTTCGGAGAATCGCGTCTTTATTTTCGATATCAAGCATGTTATCTACACAGTTTTCACCCAGTCTTACAATTTGACTTTTACTTATCATCAGTAGAAATTTATTATTAATTTAGTTCTTTCTGTTAAATAAACATGCCAGACAATACTTAAAGCAGAGATTGTTTAGCAATGCAGCGGCATAGCACGGTGTTGCGGAGCCACTAGTGCGGCACCTGGACTAACTACTTAACTACTGCTTTGTATCCGAATATTAAAAAAAACTAAAAATGTTACACAAAACCGTTAAATATAAATTTTTTGATCAACTTGTAACCTGAAACTTTGCCTCTGAAAGTTTGTTCTTACAAAAAAAAAGACTTTCTCGCTTAGAAACCTTTTTGATGTTACGTTTTCAAAAGTATTTCTATCAGTAATTTTTGTACTTTCATAATATTTAATATAGCAAATATGTTTATACTGATGAAATCAGAAATTTATGCAGATTAAGAATATGTAGGTCTCAATAGTAATAGGCTATTTGTCGTTCTCACCTGCCCTCTTTCCGTCAGGTTGCGGGTTTTGAAAACGGCGACGATGCCGATAACGTTTGATAACGGTTCCAGGTGTAAATATAAATACCTTTAATACCTTTATTGAAATGGCGACCTAACTCAATAGGTAGTTTAAAGCCAAGTATGAATGAGGGATGAGTGTAGGATGATTGTGGCGCGATCTTGTAGTCTTGTTACTGACTAAGGCCGACATTCTCCTTAGAAAGGACTGTTAAAGTTCTATCAAAGCCATACTAGATTACTCAGGCCTAACTGCTAAATGGTCATTACGTCATTTTGGTACACATATATGACGTAATAAGTTTGGACGTCGCTTTCTGATCTCTAGCTGGAAGCACCGTCCACGTCATGGCTATTATAGCAGTTAGGCCTTTATAATATAGTTGGCCTATGGCTTTGGTTCTATGGGTATGATATAAGTATTTTGCAAACTAGCTGACCCATCTGGAGTTGCTGCAAACTTAAAGTAAATGATTGTGGCAAAAAATAATAGCCCACAAATATAATTTTTACTAGGGTGCCCGTGCGCAAATTGCACATTTTGTAACATTTATATTTTTTACTTTAATAACTCACATCATAGTTCAAAACTTTTGATCTATTTACTTTAAAATACTTAAAAAATACGTCAAAAATATTAATCTTTATTTTTGTTTACAATCTGACTTAAAAATTCGTCTGAAAGTAATCAGCTGTTAAGTTATTCACATTTATAAACATCGTACAATGAAAGTTGGTCAACATTTTAAAGCACTCTCTAGAAATAAATCAAAGGTGAGGGGGGCGAAGCCCGAAACAATATGACCTTTTTAATTACGATTCGTCACTGCAGTATATCCTAAGCTTTAAAATGACATCTCAATCTTAAAAATCGGTTCAGTAGGTCGAGAGAAAAAGGGACGTAACAGACGTAACCCTTATAGAAATAAGAAGATAGATTAATTTTCAAATACGTTGTTTTTCTTGAAATTTGAGGGAAATTGTTGTTTTCTAGCCTTGTAATGTAAATAGAAAGGTATATATTACACTGAATATTGTCTTGAAAAATTATACACAAAAAAATGTCTAACTGCAGATGATCAAAACTCCGAAAAAAGTTATCGTGATATGCTCTATACACAAAGAAAAAAATTCACACAATGTTTAGTGTTATAAGAAATCTAATCACCTGGCCATTGCTGTCAAAGTTTGCTCAGCTGACTGGAAATAATCAACGAAATAACAAAACTTTCCTTTTACATTTTTGATGAATTAAAAACATTTTATTGAAGACATGAGGTAAAATATACATTATTATTTATGTTTAATTCATTTTTCAGAAAATAGGACTACGAAAACCCACCCAACGAACACCTCGTAGCAACAGACCCGTGCACTGCAACTTTCAACCTATTTAATTTTCTTCGGCTTTACTTGAAATGTTTATACAAAATTGAGTACTGTTCTCTTCTAAGATGAACAAATTTTTTCTTGTGGGATGTACTAAAATTATTGTTAGCATGTTTGTGGTTCAAAAGTTTGTGGTTCAAAAGTGGTTCACTAGATCTAGTGAATGAAAATTTAATTGTTAATGTTTTTGGTAACCCTTTTTGCTTCCAAAGGGCCTATAACAATTTATACTTAGGTAGTTCTTTTTAACATGTTATGAATAAAATCTGCTTTTATTTCGAGCATTTTCTGTCATACATTTTTTCAAAACAACTAAATATGCATAGTTAATAATATAATGTAAACTTACACTAAATAAAATAAAGTATAGTTACAGGATCCTTATTTAAAAGCTAATCTATGTATTTAAAACAGCAAGGTGAAAAAACACATTCGAACAGTTCGTATGAGACTTCCACTGGTCTGATTTACATGCAGTTTGTACCAAATAAAATCTAAACTCTTCTATATTAGCAGGTTTTAATTATCAGTTCAACAGCTCTTCTTATTGGAATATTGATATTTCAAAATTCCAATATAAAATTTTGTGGAGGTGATCTTTTGCATTCAACGAATGAATTCTTAGACCATAACAACTGAAGGTTATGTTTTTATTTTCATTGCTTTATCTTTATCTTACTTCCTTAAACTACAAAATCGACATTTTGAAACCTTTCAATGAATTTATTTTACAGGCTTTCAATCAACTGATTGTATTACACACGAGTTATTTTGTCTAAAAACAGTAGAAGATCAATCGCTCAAGAAGAATTTGGTTTATTATGGGCCAGTACCTAAAAATGTACATAATTATAATGTACTATTCTTTAAATAAAAAAATTAAATAAATAGTTTTATACTATTTAAGCTGTAAAATTTTAAAGCTGGTGGATAGATAACAATTTTTTATGGTTAAATTGTTTAGTACTATAGGCTACTTTAAGATTCTTAACCACGTAAGTTAAATGATCAATTGAAAGGAAATAGCGATTTAAAAGTACATTTTATACATGTTTTGCACTTTCTGCCTAGCGCTCCATTCAATGACTATGGATGGAGTTTTTCCGTTTAGTTTCGTTGGGAAACGACTCGTTTTTATAAAAAGTAACCTCAGTGTACAACAAAGTATAGAGGTGTTCCAATAAATTTATTTTAGCGAATTTCCCTATAGGGAATACGCTATTACGGTAGTAGTCACGGTAAGACCTAAGCCCGGGACCATGATACTTTTTCGTTTTGAGGTCCCTAGAAGCCAAAAACACCGTTCGTTCAAATTGATATATATGTATGTGTCCGTGAACACGATAACTTTTGAACGGAACCTCCGATTTTGATGAAATTTGGTACAGGGGTGTAAGTCAGCATCTACTAGGTTGAGTTTGCGAACCAGAATGATCGGACCATGGGAACGGGGTTTTATAGGGTTTCAAAAGGGTTAAAAATGGGTTTTTGGCTTTTTTTACTTTTATTTATAAAATTCAACAATTGTAACTTAAACCATATAAAAGAGCTTAAAAAAACAAACAATCTAGTATTTTGAATTTTTTACCTAGCTTAAATGGTTATAGAGAAAATCCAAAAGCTATGTTTTCCATGTTATTCTTATGGGAAATCAACAAAATCTTCTATCTTGCTTATTTATTGACATATCTTGATCAAATTTGGTATATACATTCATTAGGAAGCGTTTAACAATTTGCTTAAAAAACCCATATGGCGGCGAACCTACGTACTCACCCCTATGGGGTTTATGGGTAAAATAAAAGAACACTATAACCTTATAAAATTTGATTATTATGCACAATCACTAGGTAGGGTTTAACTTATATTTACCAACTAAACCCATATGGCGGCAAACCTACATACTCTCATGGATTTTATGGGGAAATATAAAATATACCAAAATTCCATTGGAAATTCGCTGAGTACGCAGGTCTGCTGCGACGGGGGTATTTACTCATTCAACTCCTCAAACTGGAATACAACAGATTTACAGTTTTCGGGGCGAAGTACGAAAAACACCTCTTTTTTCCCTTCACATCGCACGAGGCATCTCCAGCTTGGTGCCCTTCCTAGTGCAGTGGGAGCGTACCTTAGAGCGGGTTCACAGCCTTTCTCTGATGTATTTGAGGTCTCCACTCTTCTAGATTTGCTGAGATAAACAGTCGACAATATTCCTAATTTGAAATTGCTACTTTATTCCCTTCCATTCTCCCTAAACAACCCTATGGTGAGGTCTTCGACACTGTCCCAGACTTCCTCTTATCTGCCCTGTTCGTCTCCCCAGGTACTACAGCCCGGTGAGCGTGGAGGAGTTCGAGGACGAGGACGCGGACCCCTCGGAGGAGGTGGAGGAGGGCAGGGAGCTCCGGCCGGCGGCGATCACCGTGGACTCCATCAGGGCCACCCTGGACGCCGCAGTGACGCACGACCGGGACCTGATGAGGCGCCGGCTGCGAAACGGAGAGGTACGGGGTTGATCCCATGATTTAGCATGTCTTGAAATATGATTGAAATTTATCTTTAATCTTTTTCTGTGTCGTCAAACTAATTCATCGCTTTAAATTCACGTGCGTTTACTAGATATGCAAACACCTGTACCCAAACATTGAATAAAAACCTGATACAGTATTATTATTTGCTTTTATAAATAGTCCTAACACATGGAGCTAAAGGGCATCATTTATCTTTTTCTTGTTAAATTTGTTCCTCAGTCCAATTAAATTGTAGTTTCAGAGTGTTTTATAAATAAACGTGAACACATTCGATAAATTTAATAAAATTTAAACGTTTTCGTGGCACTTTTAATCATTTAAACAATGTGTTCTTTTTACATTGTTTTAAAGGAAAAAAGTGGTCTTGCATTACGAAAATAATTATTGATTTATCTGATATTCCTCAAGTAATCTTGACAAATATGTTATCGTTGAAATCTACATAAAATGGGTTAATTTTATGTGGTTTTCATGTAATTTGATGTAAAATATTTTACACTGCTGCCAATTTGAAACGGCCAATGATATTTGGGTATAATTATGCACAAGTAAGGATCTTAATGGTACAATCATTTGTGCAAAATGTCAACGCTGTACTTCAAACCGTTTAGTAGTTATAACTAAAAAAACTAATTAATTTTCAAGCGTTACATGTTTATAAATTACATAATGTGATACTGATTGTGGAACCCTAAATACATATATTGACTGGTCACTTAAATAGATTTCTATGTAAAACAGAAATTAAGATATGCTTGAGTGGTTACAACACAGAAGATAAAGAGAGAGGGCGAGAGAAGAGAGAGCGAGTATGTCAATCGATCGAGAGCTCTTTGTCTTCAACATAGTGACGTGACCTCTATTCTATGTGCCTAACAACTTCAGGTTTCAATGGATTTATCTAGTAAACGAAGACAAACTATTGTTCTAAGAATTGATTGCTGGTGTTAAACATTCAACATGTTAAGAAACTTATGAATTGGATTCACAATTAATTATTCGCAATCCAGGATATTATATCCTGTTTAATTTGTGTAATTTGTTTCTCGAATCACTATAGCTATCGTTTAGCACTAATTTTTGAGTTGACGTAGAAAAATAATGTGATTGTTAAAGCTTCGTGCTAATCAACCAGTTTTGAGTACATTTTAAATCTCAGCTATAACGTAAAACTTCCATAGCAACTACCCATAAAGTTAAGACGTCCATTGAAGCAGATTAGAGGTAGGTTTTCTATAAATTAACATTCCACCACTTAAAAGGCGCAAACTTTATTGAGCTTTTGTTTAAGGGGTAACAATTTTGGTGTTCAAATGAGTGTCAATGAATATATCAATAATATAATCCATCCAAGAAATGGTATACAATCGATTTTCAGAATTTTTAAATCAAAGCGATATATTTTACTTTTTAGGATCCAATGTTTTTGTTGAATTTTACTTTACCAGGTGATTTTAAAGTGCAATGTTGAGTTAAATTAAATTGTGTTTAAGGTTCTCTATCCAAACTGTGATAACTCTATATGGATGCGGAGCTGCGACCAAGAAGTGGTAGAGCCTATTCGAGGGGAAACTTCAGGTAGGTGGATGATTGAAAGAGTGGCATAGTAGGGTAATGAACGTAATGAGAAACACAGACATGTTCAAAGAAAACAGTGATAAAATAGAAGAATGATAGAATTCATATTGCGCATTTTCTTGTAATATTAATAATCTCTGCTTCCCCTTTAAAAAGTTATTTTTTAAAAGGCTTTAAAACCTTTTAGTAATAGGTATACATTATAAACGCATTTAGCACTAAAAAGGACTAGAAACTAACTTCTTTGAAAACCCCACATCAAAATATTTTAAGAAATAAAAATAAATAAAAAAGAATAAATTTTGTAATAACTCATGCAAACATCACGGAAACAAATGAGACGTAACGAAGACATTGTTTCGCGGTGTTTTGTATTTATTTTCCAGGAAATTACGGCCATGATTTGTATCAGATTTTCTGCCATTAAAATTGTATGTTGGATAAAACATTCGTTGAAACAAGTAAAGAAATTTGTTTAAATAAAGCGAGAATATATTTATCTTCTCGTCCTACAATTCACAGAATACGATAATCGGTGTAAAGGGCTAATTTTGTTTGAGCTGTGAGTAAATCACGTTTATTATTAAATCGTTTTTTGACATTTAAAATTTAATCATCAGTTCTCGAAAACGATCCATAAAATATTTCACATTGCATCAGTTTTTTCTTTTTAAAAATGTAATGTTAATGACAATTACATCCTCTGAAACGACAAAGGAATAACCTAAATAAACACTCTAGTGAAAAAATTTATACTACATGTATCATGTTGTGCAGTGGTTTAGATATTTATTCTTTACATTGTTTGATAATATTGGAGGAGTTATAATAAAGAAACACAAGGATCTGAAAGAGAAGGTATTTGGACTCAAAATATCCACAGCTAAGGAACGCCAGTTAATATGCATCTCGAATAATTTTCAACAAATGTGTTCATGAACACGTCTAGAAAAGCGTATAGGTGAATACGCTGGACGCCCAAGAAACTATTTTGTTTTGCCCTTTGACATTTTTCAGTCCCGAAATTAGAATGTACAATATTGTTGGCTTGAGTGTATTATTAGCGACCTTATTTATTCAAAAATGATAAATAAGGACGCAACGACCTTACATTATTAAAATTGCTTAACAACAATTTTAGTTTCTGTTTCTAGACATGAAACCCAGGTCTACTGACCTGGCCTGGCCTGATCATTGCCAGGTCTAGTGATCAGGCTCCTGATCACTAGACTTAATTCTCAGTGATTGGTTAAATATTGATTCTTATATTTATATTAGGGGGGGTATTCTTGATTCTCCCTACAGTTAATCAGGCCATAATAACTTACCTCTTCTATTGTTATCGCCAATATTTTGAAGAATCCTGTCCTGGTCAATTTTTCGTTGTAGAACCGAATTAATTATTGGTCTACTTCTAGGTTATTGATTTTTTTTTTTTTACTGGGGTTGGTTTGGAATAAACAAACCAAGTCTGGTATCTTCAGTGAGTTGAATGTCTGCCAGGGCTAGTTTTATTTCAGGTATTTTCTAAGCTAATATTTGTGCTTTCAAACCAGTGTTCAGTGGGGATCCGCCACCTCTAAATGGCATTTTTTGACATTTTTGAAAAATGTTATTTTTGTGTTCTATATACTTTACTGAGTATGTGTGCAAAATTTCATGTAGATTTGACCATTTTTTCATATAAAAAAGTTAAAAAGTATGCGGATGCACTTATATAAACGGAATATATGTGATATATATATATATATATATATATATATATATATATATGGTATATATGATATATATATATACATATATATATACCATACTACAGTCACCATACTACTATATATACCATATATACCAAACTAAATATATACTCAGGCCAGCCGGAGTGTCGCCTGGCCTGAAGACTGCACGGTGCTCGGCCCGTTTCCCGAAAGTTGGATTTTCTACGTTTTAGTGCATATAAGTTTGAATAAAACCTAAAGTAATAAACATATTGCTATGAAATTTTTACCACTTTTTCTTTATTATAATATCAACATTTTGTCTTATGGAAATCACTCTAACTGTAAATATAAGTATTTATTTATTTTTTCAAAGTTTTATTGAAAAAAATTTAAATTTTAAAAAGTATGTTTTATTGTAACTTTTTTTCTAGTTGGGTTACCTAGGTTTCCATAAGACAAATGTTTATTTAGGCTATAAGGAACAAATTATAAAAAAAGCATGACAATTGGTTAAAAAACAAAAAAGTTATTCAAAATTTTAAAATGGTCTTAAAAAACGTTAAAAAAACGTTAATATTTGCCATAAAAAATATGAGGGACGAAAAAAATAATAACACCTGAAATCCTCATTACTAACATCAATAAAAAAAAAAAAATTAAATAAAATAAATCAATTCCAGCAAAATCAACCCAAAATTAAAAAATAGTGTTAGAGGTGGCGAATCCCCTTAAAGCTACTTTCTGTAGGATTGGAGCCAGGCAAAAAAAAAAAAAAAAAAAAAAAAAAAAACCTATGGCATTTCTAGGTCTAAGTGGTTAGGATGTTGTAATGCATAATGTGTAAGCTGTAATCTTGCGTTTAAACTACTTGTATCATAGAAAAACTAACCTAGTAGTTTTAGTTTTTTAACCTGGTTAGATTTTTTATGCGTATATGTAAGTTGTATTTTAACATTCTACCAGTATACTACCAGTACAGTATAAGTAAAATTTGTCCCAAGTAAGCCATCTTAAAGTCTTGTAAACTCTACTTCAAAAATATTTTGGAAAACTAAGAAAAAGTGCAATATAACGTACTTAAGAAATAGTACCGGGTTGACCGAGCCTTGCTCGTTGTTTTAATTTATAGTTTTGTTATAGTGTCATGGTAATCAGGCAATTAAGTTTACACCAACAGCCAATTAATACATTCTCAAAGCTGTTTAAAAAAGAATGCTTAAAAATAGTATTCTTTTATTTTTAAATAACTTTTGTTGTTATTTCGATACCTAAATGGCAACCATGAGGTCAATGTAAAAACTACAATTTTTCTACGTTATTTTAGATTTAGACAAAATTTAATTTTTCCTGGAGATGAGACTGATTTGAAACTTAGTTTAGGGCAAAATCACTCTTAAATGCAAATTTTAAGCAACATCTACAAGCTTGATTTTGAAATTTTATAGAATACATTGCCACAACTCTCCTTGGATTTTAGTTTTGGATTTTATGCTTCAAGCTACGAACTGTCAAATATCACCAAAACTTCCCCATATTTTTAGTCAAAGTGGTGTACTATAAGTAGTGACTTTTCTTATTTTACTACAAGGCAAGGTTCGGCATTAAATTATTGGCCTGCATTTAATATTTTTTCATTTTATTTTAAAAGAAAGACTGAGGGACAGCCATTTCTCCCTGATGGTCAACCATTTGATATGCAGTTTGAAGAATTAGACTCATAATAATTAGAGGTGGCAATAAACCTCGCCACGTAACTTGGCGAATGAATTTGCACTATAAAATTAACGGATAATCAGCTATTCCATGAAAATTAGCATTAACGTAAGCTCGATGTTTTTGGAAAAGTATCCCCTTTCCCCCTCACCGATCCCAGCTGTTTTTGGCCGTTCGACACTCATGTGGAGAGAAGACTTGTAATTCAATGCATCTATCAACCGATTCTTATATTTAAGATTTTGGAATGACCAGAGTCCTATAAAGTGGGCCGTCTACCAGAAAATCACCCTGTAGGTTGTGGAAAGTCTTTGCTACCATCAACAATAATTTGTGAAGGTTGGTATTTTTATGTGTTTTGATTTAAAAGTTATTATACCCCGTTCAAAATAAATGTGCGGTTGAAAGTTAGAACTAAATTTCCCACCACAAGGAAAATTCCCTCAATATCTTCCTGAATTCCACGATTTTCTTCACAATCAGATGTTATTTTAATTTCTTTCTGCGTAGAAAATAGCACTGTTGATCGTGTTACTTCCCTTACTTGCCGATAGAAGCGCTTCTTGTTACATCTCAAACGTCAAAATTAATTGTTTCTGAAAAAACAGAACATTGGCAAAAGTGACATGAGATGAGATATGAAACAACTTTAGTAATTCTCAGTGATTCTGATTGGTTAGATTCTTGGCCGTAAGAGGAACGGGGAAAAAATGGGGTAATTGAAATCTGCGTTTCGACCGCTCATTCATTTTCAAAGGGGTATAAATGGGTTCCAGACTTAATTGCAACCCTGAATAATGTGTGATAATTTCCATCAATGGTAATTATTTCACCAAAAACATGCCAACAATAATTTTTAAGGCCGATTTACAGCTTTAAGAAAATATTAAAGGCCACCTCTAGCATAACATTAAAAAGATGAAAATTTGGGGAGGTTTTGGTGATATATGACTTATAGTTTGACGAATAACAAAATTTTCTGAAGTAAGTTATAACGTGACGTTTCTTCATTTTATAAAATATTGTTTTCAATCAGATTTTACAAGGCTAACTGGGTGAAACTGTACTCATTCTGATAAAAAAACTTTGTATACTTTTAAAAATCGTCAAAAAGTGACAATAATTTTAGTAAAATAGGAGTAAACCCCCAAGATTAAGATTGTTATGGTAAAAGAAAAAAAAACTAAATTTCACTGTTACAGGAAGATGGAGTGAGATATAACTTCATAAATTGATATACATTTTTGATACTGACGACCAAACACTCTGTTGACTAAAAGTGTTCTTTATTAAAATGAATTGCTGAACAATGCAAAACACAATGTAACCAGTATTGTTAAGGGTAATATCTTCCAGTTGTGTACATTTTTTGCTAAAATATACAGTGGACCATTCAAACACGGTGTTACTATCCTCACGTATGCTGAATTAATTACTGTGACAGAACTTAAATGAAAGAAAACCACTTAACTACGTGGTCATGATGATGTTGTTTTGTAAGTAAAAGGCGAAACTTTAAACCTGATTAAACCAAACTACTGTATAAAAATCATGATCCCAAGAATCCTGGCTGAAGCCCTTGAGAAATGTTTACCGCTTGTGCCATATGGTTTTATTTTGATTACCCTTTTACTCAGGAATGATCCCGGTGTGGCTGAAAGGAACTCTCCTCAGGAACGGGCCTGGCAGCATGCGGGTGGGAGACATGACCTTCCAGCATCTCTTCGACGCCTCCGCGCATCTGCATAGGTCTGTTCAGCGGTCTGAAATGTTCAAATAGTCTAAAAACAATTAGGTAACATTCTTCTTGTTCGTTCAACATTACTTTGGTATTACGACCTAAACATTTTAGAACCCAGAAAACTGATTTAAATCCCATTATTTTGCAAATTGCAAAGTTGCCAGAAAATCAATACTGACAATTTCCATGATAATTCTTCTTCAAGGTTTGCCATCCGTAATGGTGAAGTGACGTACCAGTGTCGCTTCCTTAGGAGCAACACCTACCTCAAGAACCACGCCGCCAACCGCATAGTCGTCAATGAGTTTGGCACAAAGTCGGTGCCTGACCCCTGCCAGACCATCTTCAAGAGGTAGGCACACTCATAACTCTTTCTATGCACTCTGTAATTCGAAGAATATACATTCGGAGTTAGCCGAACAATGTATTTGCTAGTTTGTTTTTTAAAAAATGTCAGGAGATGTCTTGTTGGCCAGGAAGATAAAAACTGATTGAGGGGAGGTTGCCTCACCGCAGTAATTTTATAAGTTCATATTATTAGGCCTATGTTTTATTATTTATTTATTTAAATACCATAATTTAATTACAAGCTTATATTGGAGAGACTGATGACTCCAATCATAGGTCTACTAGTTCCATATAGTTGAGTTAGTTTACTCACGATCTGAACTTCATTTTCTTGGTTATTTTACGTCTCCATTAAGTCATTTCCCTACTCAAAGGTGCTAACTTTAATCATTTTTGGTTCCAGAGTATCAGCGTTGTTCAATCCCGGAGATGGATTGTCAGACAATGCGATGATCTCCGTGTATCCGTTTGGTGACGAGTTCTACTGCTTCACCGAGGCCCCGACGATCCTCAGGATAGACCCCTCCACTCTGGAGACCCTGGAGCGGGTAGGTTTACGACATCGAGTCAAAGATAAAAAACGGCACGTAGAAAAGATTCAGTTGTTTAATTTGGCTGAGAAAAATTGATAACCTCCAAAAGAACGAATAGTATTATTTTAATGCCACCCCTTTACAAATAAGAGTTCAGTAATTTCAATGTGCTTTTAACCCTATTTTGCCGGACAAGTTCACAAAATCATATTAATCAATGTTAAGGTCAAAAACATTTCACTGGAACTTTTTACATTTCTTTTTCAAAGTTATGGACGAAGGCAAATTGAACTACTGTAAATACCTATCTGTTTCTTTCCAGGTGAACATCTCCAAGCATGTGGCGGTGGTGAACCACACGTCCCACCCGCACGTCATGACCGATGGAACCGTCTTCAACCAGGCCATGAGTCTCCGCGGCGCCGCGCCGCACTACTCCATCGTCAAGTTCCCTTACCCACGTGAGTAGGCCTACACCAGCACATTGGAGAGTTTAAAATTATTCTATTAAGGTTTAATTAAGTTCGAAAGGGACATAACTGGATTAAAGACTAAAATGGAAACAAATCCAAAGTAGTTGAAGTACAATGTAGTCATGATTAGAAATTCACGATAAAAATAACTATTAAATCGACCTCTTTGCTTCTTGATACTTTTGAAATAAAATATAGCTTATCGTTTTTGTCGAACTGTCTACTCAGTGAATAAGGTCAACAATTGAGTTTATTTAAAGAGCAGAGAGACATTCATTGCTTCACAACATTGCTGACACCTATTAGAATGATCAGGGATAATAGTTACCTTCTCCTTAGTGCTTAATTGTCAGTGATTCAGCAGTTCAAAAAGGATACAATTGTTCTTAAGAAAAAAACCAATTTAATTGTAATCCCAGACGAGAAGTCGAAAGAGAAGCGCGGGAGGGAGATGTTCGAGACGGCGGAGGTGGTGGCGAGTGTTAGGGCGCGGTGGCCGCTGCACCCCTCCTACATGCACTCCTTCGGCATCACCGACCACTACTACGTCATCGTCGAGCAGCCGCTCACGCTCCTCCGTGCCCAGCATGCTCAAGAGCCAGCTCCTGGGCCAGCCCATGTGCTCCTGCTTCCGCTTCTACCAGGACAAACCTGTGAGTCCCTCTGGACAAGGATCATTCGCGAGATTGTTGATTATCCTGAAATGAATTTTGCTGCTAGGTTAACGTGTTTTTATTTTTTTTTATTTGCCCTCATTCTTGATGAAAAGCTAACCCAAAGATAATCAAATTACTGGCTACCAGGAATCGTTGTTTTATATTTAAACATTGTCATGAGCTAGGATAAGGGATTTTTCGTATTTTCTCCCTTCAGTATGTTCAGTATGTGTTTTCAGTATGTATGCAATCATTGTTTAAATTCAAGGGAGTGAGTTATATGTCGTTATGATTCTTATATGAATGTATTCTTTTTTATTGTTGAGTGTCCACTTAATTTTAGAGTGCAACCGTGAATTCATGCGTTCAATGAAAACCAGTTGTATTTTTAAGATGACTAACGGAATTACAAATTAAAGAATTTTTCTTTAACTCTTCTTCCGATAATTTTAATTTTATTTATTTTAACTATTGAGTACCATAATAACTTACCTCTTCTATTGTTATCGCC
The DNA here is from genome assembly GCA_030545055.2 of Neoaliturus tenellus. Taxonomy (NCBI): domain Eukaryota; kingdom Metazoa; phylum Arthropoda; class Insecta; order Hemiptera; family Cicadellidae; genus Neoaliturus; species Neoaliturus tenellus. The sequence continues at coordinate 216,682,229 of CM061533.1, forward strand.
AATATTTTGAAGAATCCTGCCCCTGGTAAAATTAGAAAAAGTTATTCATGCAATAGCGTACATACATACAATTCGAAATTTATAGATGGGTAACTTAAAGATATCTGAAATTTAACTATCCTGGAAGATAAAGAGCAGTAAATTAGTCGAAATTCTGCATATCTGTTAAAAAATCAATCAATGATGTCCTACTGAATATAGATATATGTGAAATGATGTTTTTGTTACTCTGTGAATTAATATAAAACTAATTACAAATATTCTTCTTAAAATTTTAAAAGATACCTTCCAAGATTCTAGGTCACCCGCAAAGCACACTTAAATTAACTCTATCGATAGTATCTATCTTGAGCTTGCTATCTCGGTTTTAAACTTCGCCCCAATCTTTGTCTTCTGGGTTGCATATTTTTTAACTTCCTATCTAAAGTAGAATCTTTTATTTTATATTATGTTCTATGTTAATTTATAACTAACAAAACTCAATGTTCAAATGACCGTACTCCTAATAAAACTTTCGAATTCTCTAAGATTATTACCAATGAAATAACTTGTACAATTATAAAACTAAAACAAAAAAACCCAGAATAAACTAATCTTGTATTTATTACACGTTCTATTTGTTTTTTAACTAACAAACTCGATATGCAATGGCGTACTCCTAGTAAACGTTTGGAATTCTCTAAGCCGATTACTAATTAAATAACTTGTACAATAAGTATGTTCTTTTATAAGAAAAACTAGAATAAACTAACTTTCTCAAAAATCCACACCAAGTTATTTTAAGAAATAAAAAACACAGAGAAGAATTAACTATGTAATACAACAACTCATGCAAAACAGAACGAAAACAAATGAGACGTAACGAAGACATTGTTTCACAGTGTTTTGTATTCATTTTCCAGGAAATCACGGCTGTCGATTTTATGAAACAAAAATGAAATGTTGGATAAAACATTCGTTGCAAAAATTAAGAAATTTTTTCAAATGAAGCGACAATATATTCATCTCTTTGTCCTACAGTTCACAGAATACAAAAGTCGGTATAAAAGAGCTAATTAGTATCGGTTGTGTGGAAATGACGTTTGGATTTAAATTGGTTATTGCCATTTAAATTTAGCTATCGGTTCTCGAAAATGATTTAGTAAAAATTTCACAGCACATTACTACTTTTATTATTACTGAAATACGTGTTGCTCAAAATCAAGCAATTTATTTTGATACTACACAAATGTTACTTTTAGCATTGACTTTGTACACTACATAGTCAATGCTTTTAGTTCTAAATCAATGACATCCGACCGATCCAATGTTGTGAATATCTGTAATCACCGCAAACTATACGTATTTACAGTTGAAAATTAACAGATGTTTAAAGCTTTATTCAATCCCGATCAAGAAATCTAGAATGAGAAAGAGGTAGCCATCAACAAAAACAATAACAAAATCAATGACATCAAAGGTGCAGCACTTAAAACATTCAAAGCAAACCACTCAGGTCAAGACAATACCTCCTAGAATGATAAGAGAAGGCCAAACGACTGAAATTCGTTACGTCATATAAGTAGGCCGATGTGTTATGTTTTGAAGTAAGAAAACAGATGTGCTACTGTCAGTCAACGGGTGTTTCATCTGTCATGACTAACTTATTTGTTTACAAAACAACGAAAAATCAAAACAACATTAGATGTTTTACCGTTTTTTGGGGACAACCAGCACCCTCTAAAGCATGAGTTGGAACTAATGATTTAACACATCAGCCTACTTATATGACGTAATGATCTTCAGTTGTCTGGCCTTTCTCTTATTTTTCTAGGAGGTGTTGGTCAAGATTAACAACAATACGTCAAAGGTGCAGGAAAGCTTTAATCAGCTGTTGGTATCTTTGTTAATTTGTTCTAGATACATTGAATCCCAATGTTAATTTAATGTTAAATTTTGAGATTTCAACTGTAGGTGGTCCATTTATTTTCAGTCCGATTCTCATCAGTTTTTTTGCGGAAACAACTACAGTCCAAACCCTATCTAACGACACCAACAAAAAAACTTGAAAATCTTTTTGAAAAATTGTAGGAGTTGTCTACACAAAAACCCTTAGTGTATTAAATAAGTATAGATTTTTTTTGACAGTGTAGTGTATTGTACGTGACAATTATGTCCTCTGATTTAACAAAAGGTATAGTCTAAATGAAACATGCATTTAAACTACTGACACTACGCTTACCATGTTGTGTAGTAGTTTAGATATTCTATTCTTTACATTGTTTGAATAATATTGTATGAGGTATTAATAAACACAAGAATGTTAAAGAGAAGGCGGTTTGACCCTAAAATATCCACAGTTAAGGAACGCGAGTTAACTCCTCTTATATAATTTTTCATTCAATGTGTTTATGAACACGCGTACAAGAGCGTTTAGATAAATACGCTGGACGCCCAAGAAACTATATTCAATACAGTTATAATATACCATATTATAACCAGTTCATATACCGGAACTTGCACAACTAGACAAAAACTTGCAGTTTAAGCAGCTTTTAACGAATAAAATGCATTAATTACATTGTATTATTATTGTTGGGAGTAAAAAATAAGATTGGTTTAGGCACGGTATATGTATAGGAAATATATTTCAATGTTCCTTATTATGGTAGAAAACTAATCTTAGTGCTTTAAAATGTACTTGCACCTTAAAATACTATACAATACTACCGAATAATATACTCTTTTCCTAAAAAACTACACACACGATGTCCAATAACAAAACTTTTATTACATTGTGTAAAGCAATCAGTTATAACCTGTCCCAACAATTACCAACATATACTAAGAAACAGACTTTTACTGCTACGCTTTTTGACAGAGTTAACGAGCTTTAAGAGATGTTGTAGCGGTGTTGTATAAGTTTACAAGTGCATCATCCATAAAAATTTTTACTGTACCTTTCTAAATTTCATGTCATTCGTAAAACATGTTAAAAGTCATGAAGAAACATATTTTAATATTCTAAAAAATTTTCTTCATGACTTTCAACAAATTTTAATTTTATTTTATTTCAGACTCTTATCCACGTCGTGGAGAGGGACAGCGGGAAGTTGTTCAAGACCTTCTACGCGGAGGCGTTCTTCTACCTCCACATCGTCAACCAGTTCGAGAGCGAGAACCACGTCGTCATCGATATCTGCTGTTACAGCGACCCCTCCATGCTGGACTGCATGTATTACGATGCTCTCAAGGTACTTAGATACGTTTATCTTCCAGGATGTACCTTTTATACTAATTGGTAGATGCATTGGTGTTGTTCGTCAAAGCAATACAAAAAAAAGAACATCATTCGAGTAAAAATATTGTATCTCTGGTACAATCTCAGAAAGGAAAACGTGTCACACGAGCTGCGGGATAACGAACTAAATGTTTGTGCTATGAAGTGTGCCTTAAAAGCTGACCTCCAAGAACAAGCAAAAGCGTATTTGCATAGGTTCATCCTCTGTATTTTTCTGTCTAGCAACTTACTAAAGATAAAAATAAATTTTTTATTTCTTTTCCTGCAATAATAAGTTTTTTATTATTATTGCTTTATTTTAAATATTCATCTGTATTGTTAAATTTGTAGTGAAACCGTAAATATTTTAATTTAAAAACCTCAAAAGTGAAGAAGGGGATTTTAAAGTTTGATAACTAAATGAAACATAAAAAATTGGGTTTATTCATTTGAAGACTACTGCGAAAATTGTATTAATTTTTTTTTCTTACAGGAAAGTGAATTGAAAGTTTCAAGACTTAGCACATATGACAAATAACAATACCTGTTTGAGTTTTTTTTGTGTGTGAAACAGGAGCCATTTTTCAATTATTGGACATTTTCTGACCTAAAATATTCAAAATTTTGTAAAAAGTAAAATAAAAACCGATTCAATGTCCTGTTTGAAAATTAAAACACTTAGGCCTAGTTGGGGGGTAGTGAGAAGTTTAAATATGGTATCTAGTTTTAAAAATTAATGAAAGCAAAGCATTTAAAATTTGCACATTTTTAAATGACGAATCTTCTCTAAATACCAGGCACTAGTCGATACCATTGAACAGTTGTTCATTTGCAGGACATGAACAAGAACCCCGACTACGCGAGGATGTTTCCGCGGCCGGCCGCTGCGCTTCGTGCTGCCGCTGGCACCCCCCGTGGCCGACGGGGACACTAACCTGGTGTGACGCTGACGGGCTCGGTGGCCACCGCGTGGTGGAGGAACCGGCCAGATCACCGTCAAGCCGGAGCTGCCTGTGTAACCTGGGCTGCGAGACGCCCAGGATCAACTACAGCCGCCACCTCGGCCGGCCGTACCGCTACTTCTACGCAATCTCCAGCGACGTTGACCTGGACAACCCAGGCACTGTGAGTCATCCGGCGGGCTTGTGCTGGTTGTAAAGATAAAAACTTAAACTATAGATGTATTGATATTACACAAAGATATTAGGGTTGTCTTTCAGCCATCAGACTGTTTGTTCTTCTAAGTGAACAAAGTCAGTGATTGCTTTAGTTGAAGTTCGCATTACTTTAAATTTTCGATATAGTTTGCAAATGTATACCAAAGGATACACTAAATCCCTTTTAAGTCCCTGAAGAATAAGCAGATTCTCTTGAGAGTTATTATTTGGTTTCAGCTGATAAAGGTGGACACCTACTCTCGGACTGCCAAGAAGTGGAGCGAACCCCAAGTGTTCCCCAGTGAACCGGTGTTCGTGGCTTCTCCAGATCCGCAGGTGGGTAGATATGGACACTGGACATGGCTGTCCGGCTGATTAATACGATCTCATTATCTTGCTTAAGGACCCCCCCCCCCCACCCTTTCTAAGCGTAGTTTTAACACGAATATGACTGAGTGAGTAAAATGGTGTAATTCTAGGAGTAGCTTTGATACTGATAATGATTTGCAAAATCATTTTTCTCCGCGTCTATTAAAAGCAGTATAAAATTACATTTAGTAGAAATATCTGCAACATAGATAGATTTATTATCACAAAGCAAACTTTCCTCATTATACCCATTAAAAATTATTTAACTGCTTCTTCGAACAAGATATTATTTACTTTATGGATTGTGTCTTAAGACTGCAACTTCATTGTACCCTAAGCGAAAACCAAGTAGTTATTAACAGGTGAGGAGGCTGTTCCTAGGACAAATAGTGTAAGGAGATCTGAAGGACGGTATCTAGTGGTTTTCCCCCCTACACGTTCTCTCCGGTTGCAGAAGGAGAATGATGGAGTGGTCTTCTCGTTGCTTTTTTGGGGTTGTGGGTTGGATCGCCAGATGGATCTACTGGTGCTTGATTCTGCCTTATGGGTACAGGAGACCTACGTGGCGGTCTTCCACACTCCCTCTAGTGTTTATTTTCTCTACACCCTTCACCCTGTTGCAGACGGAGGACGATGGAGTGGTCTTCTAGTTGCTGGTTTGGGGTTGTTTGTTGGATCGCCAGATGGATCTACTGGTGCTTGATTCTGCATTATGGGTACAGGAGACCTACGTGGTGGTCTTTCACACTCCCTCTAGTGTTTATTTTCTCTACACCCTTCTCCCTGTTACAGACGGAGGACGATGGAGTGGTCCTCTCGCGGCGCTAGTGTGGGGTCGGGGGTTGGAACGCCAGGTCGGTCTACTGGTGTTGGACGCCCGCCTCCTGGCACGAGCTTGGCAGGACGGTCTTCCAAACTCCCTCCAGTGTGCCCAAGTGTCTCCACGGATGGTTCACTCCAGAGATATAACTGTGCAACTTGATGTTCCTAAATAATTGTGATTTAATGTATGTTTAATGAAATTAAAGTTTCAAAATACAGCCTTAGATTCAATCAAATCCTAGTTATCTTTAATCTAATGATTCATGTTATGGCTAAGCATATTTATTTTTAGTAACTTCTGTATGAGACAAAATACAGTATACTGTACAAAATTGAAACAATCTATGTTTAACATTCATTTATGTAAAGAACAATACTAATGTAAAGAAACTACGATTTTAGAAGATATAGTGAATAGTACATTATGCTACATACACGTGCAAAAAAATCATATTTTTACGTAGCACCCATTTTCAGCTACGGCAGAGATAAAAAATTTAAGCGGACAGGTCTGT
>CM061533.1:216688450-216719758 GCA_030545055.2 Neoaliturus tenellus
CTTACACCATGTCTAGGCTTTTAAGCTCTTATACCCAAGACCTAAGGCCATAAACCCTGGTCTATGCTTTTAAGCTCTTAGACTCAAGACCCAAGGGCATACACACTGGTCTAGGCTTTTAAGTACTTACTCCAAGACCTAAAGTCATAAACCATGGGCTAGGCTTTTAAGCACTTAAACTCAATGCCTAAGGCGGTCCGCATGGGCTAGACTTAAGACCTAAGGCCATACACCTGGTCTAGGCTTTTAAGTACTTATACCCAAGACCTAAGGCCATATACCGTTTTCTAGGCTTTTAAGCTCTTAGACTCAAGACCTAAGGCCATACACCGTTTTCTAGGCTTTTAAGGTCTCAGACTCAAGACCTAAGGCCATACACCGTGGTATAGGCTGTTAAGTACTTATACCCAAGACCTAAGGCCCTACACCGTGGGCTAGGCTTTAAAGCTCTTAGACCCAAGACCTAAAACCATAGGGTTAAGACTTGAAAACTTACAAGTTAATCGCAACTCACGATCCCCGAAAAGACACCGTGGTCTAGACCCAATACTTAAGGCCCTACACGAAGACCCAAGAGCTAAGGTCCTTCACCATGATCTAGACCCTAAGACCAAAGACCTTACACGATGGTCTAGTACTCGGCATAAACCGTTTGCAGTTGTGGTTGTTTCATCTATTTCTAGAGGTAAGTCGGCCTCTAAGTTCTTAGAACCTAAGACCAAAGGCCTTATACCACGGTCTAGTACTCGGCATAAGCCATGTGCAGTTGTGGTTGTTTCATCTATAGCTAGAGGAAAGTCCTAAGTTCTTAGACCCTAAGACCAAAGGCCTTACACCATGGTCTAGTACTCGGCATAAACCGTTTTGCAGTTGTGGTTGTTTCATCTATAGCTAAAGGTAAGTCCTAGGTTCTTAGACCCTAAGACCAAAGGCCTTACATCATGGTCTAGTATTCCTCTTAAGCCGTGTGCAGTGGTTAATTTGTCTATACTTAGAAGAAAGTCGGCTTTAAGTTCTTAGACCCTAGACCTAAGACCCTACACCCATGGACTACAACCTGGACCTAAGGCCACATCCAAAACAGCAAACACAGGTGTTCATGTGCGCTGGGCTTTCAAATAATCCATGTGATTGGCTTTATGCATGCCTATTTACACGGTCCCACATGGTGTAGGACCAGTACTAGCCCATGGGGTAGGGTCTTAGGGCTTAAGACTTATGTTAAAGTCTTAGATCTTAGGTCAAATGTTTAGGTCATATAAGGTATAATGCCTTAAATGCTTGGATTGGGGTTGGTCTAAATTTTGAGGCCTTAGGTCCTCATTTAAATTCCTTTTGCCCTAGATCTAAAGCAATAAGTCTAAGCCTTTATGTCCTAGGGTATCGGTCTAAGGTCCTAGGTTTTAGAATAAGACCATGGGTTTTCGTTCTAAGTTATGGTGTAAAAGCATAAACATCTCTTTTTCGAGACGAAACAGTAATAACTGCTCACAGTTATCAAAGGCCAACCTTCGCCCAGCTATAGATGAAACAACCACAACTGCACACGTTTTTAAAACGAGTACAAAACCTAGGATGTGGCCTTAGGTCCAGGTTGTAGTCCATGGGTGTAGGGTCTTAGGTCTAGGGTCTAAGAACTTAAAGGCCGACTTTCTTCTAAGTATAGACAAATTAACCACTGCACACGGCTTAAGAGGAATACTAGACCATGATGTAAGGCCTTTGGTCTTAGGTCTAAGAACCTAGGACTTACCTTTAGCTATAGATGAAACAACCACAACTGCAAAACGGTTTATGCCGAGTACTAGACCATGGTGTAAGGCCTTTGGTCTTAGGGTCTAAGAACTTAGGACTTTCCTCTAGCTATAGATGAAACAACCACAACTGCACATGGCTTATGCCGAGTACTAGACCGTGGTATAAGGCCTTTGGTCTTAGGTTCTAAGAACTTAGAGGCCGACTTACCTCTAGAAATAGATGAAACAACCACAACTGCAAACGGTTTATGCCGAGTACTAGACCATAGTGTAAGGTCTTTGGTCTTAGGGTCTAGATCATGGTGAAGGACCTTAGCTCTTGGGTCTTCGTGTAGGGCCTTAAGTATTGGGTCTAGACCACGGTGTCTTTTCGGGGATCGTGAGTTGCGATTAACTTGTAAGTTTTCAAGTCTTAACCCTATGGTTTTAGGTCTTGGGTCTAAGAGCTTTAAAGCCTAGCCACGGTGTAGGGCCTTAGGTCTTGGGTATAAGTACTTAACAGCCTAGACCACGGTGTATGGCCTTAGGTCTTGAGTCTGAGACCTTAAAAGCCTAGAAAACGGTGTATGGCCTTAGGTCTTGAGTCTAAGAGCTTAAAAGCCTAGAAAACGGTATATGGCCTTAGGTCTTGGGTATAAGTACTTAAAAGCCTAGACCAGGGTGTATGGCCTTAGGTCTTAAGTCTAGCCCATGCGGACCGCCTTAGGCATTGAGTTTAAGTGCTTAAAAGCCTAGCCCATGGTTTATGACTTTAGGTCTTGGAGTAGTACTTAAAAGCCTAGACCAGTGTGTATGCCCTTGGGTCTTGAGTCTAAGAGCTTAAAAGCATAGACCAGGGTTTATGGCCTTAGGTCTTGGGTATAAGAGCTTAAAAGCCTAGACCACGGTGTAAGGCCTTAGGTCTTGGGTCCACAGTGTCTGTTCAGGGGTCGTGAATCGCGACTCCCTTGTAAGTTTTCAGGTCTTTACTTTATGGCCTTAGGTCTTGGGTCTAAGTACTTAAAAGCCTACACCAGGGTGTAGGGCCTTAGGTCTTGGGTATAAGAACCTAAAAGCCTAGACCAGGGTGTAGGCCTTAGGTCTTGGGTATAAGAACCTAAAAGCCTAGACCAGGGTGTATGGCCTTAGTCTTGGGTTTAAGAACCTAAAAGCCTAGACCAGGGTGTATGGCCTTAGGTCTTGGGTCTAAGAGCTTAAAACCCTAACCCGCGGTATATGGCTTTAGGTCTTGAGTCTAAGAGCTTAGGTCTTGGGTCTATGAACCTAAAGGCCTAGTCCACGGGTCTTAGGACTTGGGTCTAAGAACCTAAAGGCCTAATCAAAGGACCTTAGGTCTTGGTTCTAGCCTATGGTGTAGGGTCTTAGGTCTTGGGTATAAGCACCTAAAAGCCTAGACCACGGTCCTTAGATCTTGGTTCTAGACCCTGGTTTAGGGCCTTAGGACTTGAGTATAAGAACCTAAAAGCCTTGACCACGGACCTTAGGTCTTGGTTCTAGACCCTGGGGTAGTAGGACTTGGGTATAAGAACCTAAAAGCCTAGACAACGGACCTTAGATCTTGGTTTTAGACCCTGGTGTAGGGCCTTAAGACTTGGGTATAAGAACCTAAAAGCCTAGACCACGGACCTTAGGTCTTGGTTCTAGACCCTTTTGTAGGGCCTTAGGACTTGGTATAAGAACCTAAAAGCCTAGACCATGGACCTTAGATCTTGGTTCTAGACCCTGGTGTAGGGCCTTAGGACTTGGGTATAAGAACCTAAAAGCCTGGACCACGGACCTTAGATCTTAGTTCTAGACCCTGGTGTAGGGCCTTAGCACTTGGGTATAAGAACCTAAAAGCCTAGACCACGGACCTTAGATCTTGGTTCTAAACCCTGGTGTAGGGCCTTAGGTCTTGGGTATAAGAACTTAAAAGCCTACACAATGGACCTTAGATCTTGGTTCTAGGCCCTGGTGTAGGGCCTTAGGACTTGGGTATAAGAACCTAAAAGCCTAGACCACGGACCTTAGATCTTGGTTCTAGACCCTGGTGTAGGGCCTTAGGTCTTGGGTATAAGAACCTAAAAGCCTAGACCACGGACTTAGATCTTGATTCTAGACCCTGGTGTAGGGCCTTAGGTACTTGGGTATAAGAACCTAAAAGCCTGGACCACGGACCTTAGATCTTGCTCCTAGACCCTGGTGTAGGGCCTTAGGACTTGGGTATAAGAACCTAAAAGCCTAGACTACGGACCTTAGATCTTAATTCTAGACCCTGGTGTAGGGCCTTAGGACTTGGGTATAAGAACCTAAAAGCCTAGACCACGGACCTTAGACCTTGGTCCTAGACTCTAGTGTAGGGCCTAAGGACTTGGGTATAAGAACCTAAAAACCTGGACCACGGACCTTAGAACTTGGTTCTAGACCCTGGTGTAGGGCTTTAGATCTTGGGTATAAGAACCTAAAAGCCTAGACCACGGACCTTAGATCTTGGTTCTATACCCTGGTGTAGAGCCTTAGGACTTGGGTATAAGAACCTAAAAGCCTAGACCACGGACCTTAGATCTTGGGTATAAGAACCTAGAAGCCTAGACCACGGACCTTAGATCTTGGTTCTAGACCCTGGTGTAGGGCCCTTAGGACTTGGGTATAAGAACCTAAAAGCCTAGACCACGGACCTTAGGTCCTTGGTTCTAGACCTATTGTAGGCCTTAGGACTTGGGTATAAGAACCTAAAAGCCTAGACCACGGACCTTAGATCTTGGGTATAAGAACCTAAAAGCCTAGACCACGGACCTTAGATCTTGGTTCTAGACCCTGTTGTAGGGCATTAGGACTTTGGTATAAGAACCTAAAAGCCTAGACCACGGACCTTAGGACTTGGGTATAAGAACCTAAAAGTCTGGACCACGGACCTTAGATCTTGGTTCTAGACCTGGTGTAGGGCCTTAGTTCTTGGGTATAAGAACCTAAAAGCCTAGACCACGGACCTTAGGTCTTGGGTTTAAGAACCTAAAAGCCTAGACCACGGACCTTAGATCTTGGTTTTAGACCCTGGTGTAGGGCCTTAGGACTTGGGTATAAGAACCTAAAAGCCTAGACCACGGACCTTAGATCTTGGTTCTAGACCCTGGTGTAGGGCCTTATGTCTTGGGTATAAGAACCTAAAAGCCTACACAACGGACCTTAGGTCTTGGTTTTAGACCATGGTGTAGGGCCTTATGTCTTGAGGAGAACTTAGAGACCTAGATCACAGGCCTTAGGTTTAGGGTCTAGACCATGATGTAGGGTCCTAGGTGTTGGATTCAAGAACCTAAAGGCCTAGATTACGTACCTTAGATCTAAAGGCTAAGAACCTAAATGCCTATGCAGGCCTTAAATCTTGGGGCTTAGAACCTGAAGCCTAGACCACAGACCTTAGATCTTGGGTCTAGACCATGGTGTAGTAGGTCTTTGGTCTAAAAACCTAAAAGCCTAGACCACGATGTATTAGGTATTAGGTTTAGACCACAGTGTCTTTTCAGGGGGGGCTGTGAATCGCGGCCCCCTTGTAAATATTCAGGTCTTAACTCTATGGCCTAGGTCTTGGGGCTAAGATCCTTAAAGCCTACGGTGTATAGCCTTAGGTCTTGGGTCAAGTCCATGCGGTAGTTAGTAGTTGGGTAAGATGGATGGAGGTTGGTCTTCAAATACTCCAATCTGAATCTGATAACCATTTCTGATCATAATTTCATATTCAAAGAAAAAAGACCTCGTTGCCTAATGTTTGCTCAATTCATGGGGGGCTGTGAATCGCGGCCCCCTTGTAAGTTTTCAGATCTTAAGGTTTTATGGCTTTGTACTAAGGTGTCAGGCCTTATGTTTACATCTTAGTCCCGACACATTAGGTCCTGGCTGGGGGCTGATAGGTCTTATACACAGGTCAAAGCTTTAGCCACTAGGTTTTTGAGCTTTGGACTCAGTTGCAAGGCCTTAGGTTTAGACTTTAGGTTCAACACACTAGGTCAAAGCTGTTGGGTAATATGTCCTATTCACATGTTAAAGCCTTAGCTGATAGGTTTTAGGGCTTTGGACTCAGGTGCAAGGCCTTAGGTTTACATCTTAGACCCAAAACATTAGGTCTAGGCTGTTGCCTAATAACTATTCACAGGTCAAAGCCTTAGTTGCTAGGTTTTAGGGTTTTGGACTCAGGTGCTTGGGCTTAGGTTTAGATCTTAGGTCCAGCACATTAGGCCTACGCTGATGGATAATAGGCCCTATTCACGGGTCAAATCCTTAGCTGCTAGCTGTTAGGACTTTGGACTCAGGTGCAAGGCCTTAGGTTTATCTCTTAGTTCCAACATATTAGGTTTAGGCTGTTTGCTAATAGGTACTATTCACAGGTCAAAGCCTTAGCTGCTAGGTTTTAGGGTTTTGGACTCATGTGCAAGGCCTGAGGTTTAGACTTTAGGTCCAACACATTAGGTCTAAGCTAAACGCAAATAGGTCCTATTCACAGGTCAAAGCCTTAGCTGCTAGGTTTTAGGACCTAAGTCCAAGGCATTTCATCTTAGGAACCATGTGTAAGGCCTTAGGCGTAGATCTTATGTCCAACACATTAGGCCTAAGCTGATAGATAATAGGCCCTATTCACAGGTCAAAGCCTTAGCTGCTAGCTTTTAGGGCTTTGGACTCAGGTGCAAGGCCTTAGGTTTACATCTTAGTGCCAACACATTAGGTTTAGGCTGTTGGCTAATAACTATTCACAGGTCAAATCGTTAGCTGCTAGGTCTTAGGGTTTTGGACTCAGGTGCAATGCCTTAGGTTTAGATCTTAGGTCCAGCACATTAGGCCTACGCTGATGGATAATAGGCCCTATTTACGGGTCAAATCCTTAGCTGCTAGCTATTAGGACTTTGGACTCAGGTGCAAGGCCTTAGGTTTACATCTTAGTGCCAACACATTAGGTTTAGGCTGTTGGCTAATAACTATTCACAGGTCAAATCCTTAGCTGCTAGGTTTTATCGTTTTGGACTCAGGTACAAGGGCTTAGGTTTAGATCTTAGGTCCAGCACATTAGGCCTACGCTGATGGATAATAGGCCCTATTCACAGGTCAAAGCCTTAGCTGCTAGCTTTTAGGGCTTTGGACTCAGGTGCGAGGCCTTAGGTTTACATCTTAGTGCTTCTTAGGTTTAGATCTTAGGTCCAACACATTTGGTCTAAGCTGGTGGCTAATCGGCCCTATTCACAGGTTTAAGCCTTAGCTGCTATGTTTTAGGGCTTTGGACTCAGGTGCAAGGCCTTAGGTTTAGATCTTAGGTCCAACACATTAGGTCTAAGCTAATGGTTAATTGGGCTTATTGATAGGTTAAAGCCTTAGCTGCTAGGTTTTAGGGCTTGTCTGGGCCTTAGGAATTAGATCTTAAGAGGTTAAACTGGGTTAAAAATTGGAGAATTTTGGCCTAAAAATGTGTCTTTGAAGGTAAAATTGCAATTTGAAGCTGAAGGCGCTCACAAAACATGAGTATTCCCTGGATTATATTCAAAATGCTCCTTGAAATCACTGTCTGAAATCCTGAAAAATGCCCTGAAATGGGCTGATATTTGGCCAAAACCAACCAGAATCCGGTAAATAACCGGTCAATTTGAAGCTGAAGGCGCTCAAAAAAACTACGAGTGTTCCCTGGATTATATTCAAAAAGTGGTCATTTGAAGCAAAAAAGTGGTCATTTGAAGCAAAAAGTGGTCATTTGAAGCAAAAGTGGTCATTTGAAGCAAAAGTGGTCATTTGAAGCAAAAAGTGGTCATTTGAAGCAAAAGCGGTCATACGAAGCAAAAAAAGTGGTCATATGAAGCAAAAAAAGTGGTCATATGAAGCAAAAAGTCATCAAAAAAAACTACGAGTGTTTCAGAACCGCCCTTCTATATCTACTGATAATGAATGTTTTCGCTATGCTATGACGACAAAGTTTGTATCACGAAATCCATGTAGACCCAACCAAGAATATGAAGACGCAAGACACAGGTACAACTTTCAAGGAATAACATATCCCGTTTCTACGAAAGATATATCAAAATTTGAAAAGAAAAATCCCGGCACGTCTATTAATGTTTTTGCATTAGATAGTTCAAACAAAGTGTATCCTTTACGTATTGCAAAAGAAGAGCTACCAGATCATACGGATTTACTACTACTAACGCGAGGAGATGTGTCTCACTATGTGTACATAAAGAAATTCGACTCTCTTGTTAATAAGCAACTTTCAAAAAATCGAAACAAAAAGTTGATTTGCAAGAGATGTTTTAATTTTCAACGAGAAGGAAGACAAGGAAGAGAATGGTTACAAGAACACAAAAGATTATGTAACAATAATTATGAAGCAAAGATTAATTTACCTTCGGAAAACAGAGCATTCGTTACATTTGAAAAGGTTCATCATCAATACCGTATACCTTTAGTTGTGTATGCGGATTTTGAATCAACACTAGTTCCAGTTGAAGATGAAAATTGTGAAGCAAGAAAAAGTGTAAAGTATCAAATGCACAAACCAAACAGTTCTTGTTTAATGGTCAAATCAACATTATCAGAAGAACATTTAAACAGATATGGATTAACTTCAGAACCTCTAGTATATCGTGGTGAAAATGCGGAAAAAATATTTCTTGATCACCTATATTCAATAGCTGGAAATGAAATTCATCAGTCTACGACTACCTTTCGTACCGTACACATCTCGCTCTCTATAACTAAATACAAAACTTCAACATGTCCCTAAAGGTCAAGTGTGCATCTTACGATACCAACACCATTACGAGTTTTGAACAACTTGAAGATTTAACCAACGAAATGCGAGTTTTACTTACCGGTGGTTATCACTTAACTGTTGATGTTAGTGCTACTAATGTAAGGATGTTTACTAAAACAAAATACTGTGATGATGAAGTATTTCTTTCAACACAACCTACAACATCTTCATCACCGACTGGTCAACATAACATCAAGTTCCACAAGTATTACCAATGCTAAATAACTTTTAACAAATAAAACTAAGGAATCACGTGATCAATGTCAAGTTGATAAAAAGGGAATGATACTTATATAACTAATCATTCGCTTCCCGACTCTCGCTGCGTCAACACCTAATTTTAAAGATGTTATACAGAATGATGATCGAACTTGATGGAAAAATCTATGGAAAAGATTACAACACCGTTGAACAAATGACTGAAGATTTAGATATATTAACTAAAGAAGGATATCAAGCTAAATTAATTTTAAAATTTCCTGAAGTACATCCACTATTGACTGAAGAACTTATCGCTATGGCTAAAGCGGAGAGAGAGAAAAAGGCTGAAGAAAACAAAGAGAAACAGACAAAGTCTGAAGAAGATAAACAGAAATAAACTCTTAAGTATAAACATTCCTTACATTAGTAAGGTATAATTTTTTAAAACTTCGTTTGGATGACCTTGAAATTACCCCCACCACTTTTTGTAGTACATAAAACTGACTATTCAACACTATACACTCTTATTCTTTCACTGGACTCAGCAGCGTCAACATGGAAGAACAAAAGTACAAGTACGAACCTCGTTACTGTTGTGAACAACAGTGTACAGATTTAGGACCAATGATGGTGGACGGGTTAGCTTGCACTAAATGTGAATTTTTTGGATCTTGTTACTGCAAGTGCAAAACAAAACAACTACCGCCACCGGAATTGCGAACTTTCAAATTTTACAAATCAAGATATTTTCATACATGCTGTCCTCAAAGATGTTTCAAATTTCATCCTCTCGATCTAGCTCATTGTCAACGCACCAAGTCTCATCAAGATGATTTTTGTACACATATGATAAAAAGATGTAAATACAGATCAGATTGGTATTCCGATCCTGTAGAACAATCAAATGTGTAATTTCAATTTTACACTCTTTTTTAAAACTTCAATTGGATGACCTTGAGATTTCCCCCACTACCGGTTGTAATTTTTATATAATATTATATTCAACTTTAAATCATTTCACTTCCAACACTCTAACTAACAACATGGAAGCAAAATTTATCAAGTTTGAACATATAATAACTGAGAGGGAGGAGATGGAAGAATTGTTTTAAAATTTACTTTCTATCATGGACAAATATCCTATGAGATGGTTCAGAATTGTGGTTAAATATTTAAATCCTGGTGAGTTATTTTCTTCGTCGTCATCATCACAGAGTGAGGAAGACGAAACAACTAATTCAGTTAGTATAATTGAATTAAAAGACGAAGAAGAGGAACTTAGCTATTTACTTGGTCACAAGCTCATGCTCACCAACAAATAAGCCTCCTTCCTAAACGCCGATCTTCATTCAATCACTGACTCTCACACGATGAACAACTCTCCGTTGGCACGAATGAATTCTAGTTTCGAAGTAAATTCTAAAGAAGATTTGCAAGAAATATTTAATACTTTACACGAAATTGTTAGTAAATTCAACACTGTTAAAATGAATCTGGAAATAACTTACGCCTGTCCTATTTGTGATAAGGTTGAAAGTTCTGATGAAGATAGTTTGCTGAATCTTACTCCACTTACACCTCTACAATCAGACACGACAACAAAAAGTACGGAAGCAAATGGTGAGCAACCTCCTTCCCCTACCATTTCTTTGTGATTCAACTTCCCCACCACTTCTTTGTAATTCAACTTCCCCCCACCACTTCTTTGTTTAACTAACGTTCCTCGCTTTCACTTCTCATTCCGTCTCCAACATTTGAACTATCAACATCACTTGTTTCACAATTTCAAACACCAAAACAACACTAATGATGGATATGATGGATGAAGTTTCTTTCGTCACAAGCATGGAAGAGGAAAAAATGAAAGAGGAAAAATTGAAATTGGAAATTAAACGATTGGAATTGGAACGGGAAAACCAACTCGAGATATTACGTTTCTTCAAACTTGTCAAATACGTCATCTGGGGACTCTGCCTTTACCTTATCCTCATCGTCGGCGTTTGCTTTTACAACTCCGTATTTCATCACAAAAATTCAACCTGTATTGCACATTGATTGTATTTGTTTTTACGAATAAAGTTCAAAACTTAAATCTACCTATCCCGCTATCACCGGGTAGTTCAACTCTCAGAACTATTTCCTGTGCTAGCGGGATAGGCTTTTTTAAAACTTACTCGGGATGACCTTGACATACTTTCCGTAACCCAATTATCAAGTTGAATTTCAGTTTTGAACTAACTTTTAATTTATGCATACCTCCCCCTCATTTAATATACGACCGGAAGCTGTGTGCCCCGGCACGTGGCTTCCTGGGCATGTGCCCTGAGCCAGAAGTAACCAAATCTAACTACTGAGGTCAAAGATTTTAACACAAATACTATACATCAAAGGCTTGAATTTAGAAAGAAGGCCATCATCTTCCATTTTCCATGTAGCCTATGGGGTTTTAGATGGAGTTTTCCAATTCTTTACCATGCAATTTTTGATTACGAAATTTTGAGTTACATAAGTAAGTTAAAAAATTTAAAAAAATAAACAATGTAATATTTTAAACTTGAGTGGTTGGAGAGAAAATTCAAAAAGAAAATCTGATGCGATATATTTGTATTTGATGATCGGACATGACATATTTATCATATTTATATATTTTTCTATTCGAAAGTGTTTTAGGCACTATACGAATAATTATATCAAATAAAAAAGTTTATCGTTTCGGAATTTGTCCCCCTTGCCATTGATTTATTTATAGCGTGCGCTTTAAAATGTTGACTAACTTTTATTACAAGATGAATTGTAATTTAACAGCTGATTAAGCTTACCTTCAGATTAATTTTAAAGCCAGATAGTAAACAAAAATAGATCTCTGTAACTTCATAACCAACATACATGTAGATTAGTTTCTCTCATACATAATAATAAAATGCGCAATTTGCACACGGGCCACCTCGTATTGTATAAAGTACCACGTTAGCCGAGCCTTGGTAGTTGGTTTTAATTAACTTTCGTTTTAGTGTCATGGTACAGTAATAATGCTATTGGCGGAACTTTACACGCTCAATACGGATCGCGATATTTGTACCGTGATCCTGGATCATACGATACGGATGGATGAAATAATGATTCATAGATCACTCATCAATATTTGACTTTACACACTCAATCCGTATCGTGACCAAGGATCACGACCCATATATCGCGATCCGTATTGACTGTGTAAGATTCGCCATTCAATTTCACCAACAACCAAGTATACCCCTTCACCATTAACAGCTGCTTCAAAAAAGACTGCTTAGCATTAATGTTCCTTTATTTGTGTATACCTTTCGTTTTCATTTCGTTACCTATAGCAATACATAAGACCAATGTTAAAAAATACGATTTGTAAACTTAAATTTGGACCAAATTCGATTTTTCCTGGGATTGAGGATGTTTCTAAGCTTATTTTTTGGCCAAAAAACTTTGAGCAAAAAAAGTTGAAGCATAATTTACCCTCTGGATTTTGAGATTAAGGAACACATATCAGACAGTGATTGTATTATAGTATAGGTTTGTATTTTTTTATTTTTTTTCCTTTTTCATGTATGGTTCTTCACCTATTTATGTTTTCACCTTTTCTATAAACCCAGGCCCAAACAACAACGGTAGGCCTATACTAATTAAAACTTGGAACTGAAATATTCCGATGCACTTTATAATATGAATTTTGGAATCATTAGACGAGTCAAACGATTGATCAACCGGAAAGTAATCCCAAACTAAAATTACCTGAGGAAAACTATGGTGAAAAGACTATTACTCTCCGAAGCTGCGTATGTATAATAGCTATGACCGATTTTCCAAAATGCTGGGTATACACTTCTTTACTGTTTTACACCTAAGACGTCTTGCTATTGATTTCAAATTAGTTTTAGTACCTAGATTCAATTAATGTTAAAATAGACCCATTTTAAGACAAATTAAATATACTCGTACTTTTTAGCCTACATCAAGCACGACAGAAACATTCTGGGTTGGCGAATTTTTACAACAAAATGAATAATAATTCTTGTCACGTTAGTAATATAAATGAGAACACCTAAAAATTATCCTAAAGTAAAATCATTGTTTTAAATGTTTCTTTGAAGTAAAAATTAAAATTGATCAACAGAACAAGTTCGTAGAAAACTTATAAACCCTAACTCGAACCGGAAACGGATTCCGGAATTGTTGGAATTTTCAATGAATCAAGTTAAAATGTTACCAAGATTTTACGTAAAGTACTGATTAACTTTGGAAACAAAATTAATATTACTAGTAATTAAATCGCGAAAACTAACTGAAAGCTAAGTTATTGTACTGAGTGTAGGACTTACGGTAATGCAGGAGTGGTGGGGCCCCTGTAGGGAGTCATTCATAGCACAAGTATAATCGCTCCATCGATCCACGTTAACAATCAAAAATATATTTTGAAGGTTTTAATTTAAAATATTTGAATTAATGTGTAATTCAACATACACTTCGATGTAGATCTATCTATACAATGTCAGATTAGTATCTTCCTTTGAACTTTTTTATTCATTCAATAAATGTTTGGATGTGAAATATGGGCATATATGGACCAAATTGAAATAGGAAACTGTATACTTAACATTATGTAGTTGAATTTTTACTATACGGAACATAGAGTATAAAATTCTATACGATCGACTTTAAATTTCACTTAGGCGAATTTTAGACCCCCAAAAGGCTTTTTTTTATTACTAATTTGATTTCAATGAAATTCTCAGGTTAGATTTTAAGTATTTTAAACTAGGTAATAAACTATAATCGAGCAATTATTTTCAAGTATTAAAAAAGCTTATTTTCCGGAATTTTTGACAGAACTTTAGTTGTTTAGGCTACATGATTTGACTAATGTAGTTGCTATGATCAGTTTATATTTCCCCATCGCAGCTGAGTTGACGCTGTGTATGCTGAAAATAACATAACCTTTTCTTGTTTATATCTGCTCGCCGTTATGTTACGTTTTTAAATAAAATTTAATTGCTATTTTGACAGACCTATTTATTAAATTAAATAGATCAACACTGATGTTTACTTGTTGAAGTTATAAATTATACCAAAAGATAGGCATGTTGATGTAGAATGAATTGCTATCGTACGGAATTATGTGATTAACTAATTTATGGGATACAACTAATATCTATTTGGGAGAAAGATTTAAATTGAACAACTAATTAGAATGTGTTGTGCCATTGTAGCCTATGTCTCAGGTAACAAAATATGCATTAAGTGTTAAGTAAGCGTAATTCTACAATAATCTCAAAAACATTACCTGATTTTTATTAATTTGCAATCATGGATTTTAAATTGTATTGTTTTTTTTGTTTTTTTTAATAACTACAATAAAAGACTGGGACGGACGCGGACGGTGGCGTCGTCCTGTAATCCAGCTACTTGGAGGTCACAAATTGTGGATAGTTATGAGCGATGGATTGTGAGTGCGATATTCCCTGGTGGGGATTAACATCCGCACTAGTGAATACTAGTTCATCCATAAAGGCCATCCTCATAATAGGGCCAATTCTTATATATGAGGTTTAAATTGTGGTTCGGCTCCCAATTTAATTGTAGGTCCCTAAATACCATTGGCTGTTGGGCTATTAATTAACAGTCCTGTCTAAGGAGAATGTTGGCCTTAGTCAGTAACAAGACTACAACATCGTGCCACAATCATCCTACATTCATCTCTCATTCATATTCAGGTTAAAATACCCACCATGTGAGGTCCCTGTCTCAAAATAATGATAATGATACAGGATGAATTTAAAATACCTCCCTTCCTAATTTTTCGCAATAAGATATCGACTCCCAACCATAGCCGAACATCAATGATTAGTTTATACTGTACTTATTTTTGATGTGCCTTATTCTTTTCACATCTTTGGCCGCCTTCTTGGCACCACCATATTAGCATGAACTTTTATTTTTTAAAGGAAAAGTAGAGTTGCGACCCATAATTTCAAGTAAAGTTTTTGCGTATCAAATTATATAAGCCCAGGTCACGCCAGGAGTTTTTACATCGGTAAGTTCCACTTGCGGCTGTGTATATCTTGGATTAAAATATAATTAGCTTTAATAAGTATGAGAAATAACATAAGGTTTTATAACCACATCCTATTTTGGTATCACGTAATGGTTTTGTATTCGTAGTGATGTTTTTCAGGAAGAGAGAGAGAGAGAGAGAGAGAGAGAGAGAGAGAGAGAGAGAGAGAGAGAGAGAGAGAGAGAGAGAGAGAGAGAGAGAGAGAGAGAGAGAGAGAGAGAGAGAGAGAGAGAGAGACTATCTTTAAGAGATTTTATTTGAAACACCAACGCACTCTGTGGTGCGTATTTTGAGGTGAGTATGACTGAAGGGGTGATGTGTGTGATGATTGTGATGGACCAGATGAGGCGGTGTTAATTTTTTGAGCGCCGGCTAGCTAAATATATTAGGTAAATAAACATTGAAGACACCACAACATTTCCATTTGTAAATATAATTATCTGTATTAACACAAAACAAAATGTTCGGTTAACAATATTTGTAATTAGATACTTTTCCAGTTCTGTCACATATAAATGTTGATATGCCTAAATTTCATATAAGTCTAAATATAGAGTACCAATCCAATCTTAATGAGAGACTTATCTTATTGAGGGTTGATGACTGCGAAGTTGACCGCTCCTGGCCTTGAAGAGAACGCTCGGCATGGATGAAGACAGATGTCCGAAGACGATATTCGGCGTTATTCAAATGAGTCTGTATTCAACGTCGGGATCAACACAGTTCAGACACTTTTTTTAAACTTTGATAAAATTCAACTCCGGTTTGAATGAGGGCAACTTTCACCGACGATTTAGTCTTTGACGACTGGTAAATTCGGGATTACTAAGTTCAGTTGTGGACCGGTATAACCATCGCAAAATGGCGCATGTTGTATAGGGTACCCCGAACTGCTCCGTGTAACTTATGATCGAACAAGGCGCGGTCTGTACCACTAAACTAGAATAGTTCTCCACGACTGTGATATTGTTCGGCTATCGACCGGAATGATGCATCATGAAATGGCGAACGTTGTATACGGCCTACACCCCGAACTGGTCCGTGTAACTAAAGACCGAGTGAGACGCGATCCGTGTAGCTTGTGATCTTTTCGACGAATGAACTCCGGCTTCGAGTGTTGCTTGGTATCGACCGAGCAAGCCGCTCTGTGATTGGCTACGAAGTTTCCCGAAGATTTCCGAGTTCGCACGACCGAGTATTGATCGCCGACATTTCTAGAAATAACCGGTTACTGCCCGGCCTTGACATACTATCCGGTTCAAACTGGATTCGTTTTTTTCTATACGTCTGGGCCAAAAATAGACTTTCCACGAATTGTTTTGCTCAAAAAGCGTTAAAAATCAACTTTTTTATTATTTGACCGATCTTTATGAAATTTTCACAAAAGTTAGGGAATTTCGTTTGATTTATTTTGGTATATGTTTCATTTTATTCGGATTTCTAGTTTTTTAGTTATTTGTAATTTTCTATCCATGAACCATTAATTACGTTTCATCGCATAATTACATTTATGTTAGTTAATTATTTTTATTGTTTTATGATTTTTATTATTCAATAGACTTATTTAATTGAGACACCCATCACAGATACCCCCCAAAATTTAAAAAATGAAAATAAATTTTCTTTTTTAAATTTTCTCCGATATGTCATCAACTCTCAAACCTATATTCATACAATTCTAACCTGTACTATCTTAATTTCTACTTATTTTTATTCAAAATGACAATATTAAATTTAATACTTGCAATCAAACAATTTTAACATCAATTTATTTTCTATGCATTACAAATGCATCGTCCTTAAGTTCTCTTCCTTTTATATATATATATAAAACCAACAACTCACTGACTCACTACACTGCACATTAGTTTGGGCGTCCGGTTCACTATTGATACAAGTTCAATAGTCCACGGCCATAGGATAGTCTCTGTTGCTGCCATGCGCCGTGCAGTCTCAGCTCACCCAATCTGGACATACATAGTTTCTGTTACCATCATGATACAATAATTCCTATTTTATGAAAAGAAAAATCATTATTACACATATTTCATAATTTTTAATCAGTTATATATACTTAATAAATTTTCAGAGACCTTTTTTTTTTTACTACCCCATTTCAAAATATATAATAAACTTTCACTAGTATATGAACACATTTCTTTCCCTAGGGTTCCACAATATTACAATTCTAATTCCTATTTTCTTACTAACAAATTTTCTATAAATGTACAAAAACACAAGGAAGAGTTCACCAAAGCTGTTGATGGAACTGAGGTTTTGACCGATTACAATAACAAAAGGTACGTAATTTCTGACGTGAATTGGGATGAAAATCCATCATCACTTGATAGATATGGCACTCAAGTGTCATACATTAATTACTATAAAGAGAGATATAACATCAAAATCTCTAAATCAAAACACCAATCTCTGCTTATATAAAAAAAAATTCCTTTTTTTTATATATATATTTTAAGATTTACATCTTACAAAGCTATTCTTATTCAGTTTGATTCAATAAAGATGAAATATTTCTTGACAATAAGGAATACAAAAGGTTTTATACATTGAATAATTCATATGTACCTATCAATCTACTATTATTCATCTTCTAAGAAAAACAAATAACATCATAATTTAATACAGTAGTCAAAGTTCAATAAACCCTTATGAATGAACCATCAAAATTCTTATTCATTTAAGAAATGCAAAGAGCATAGTGTTTACATCGCGCGTCAAAATTATAGACACAAAAATCATCTTAAAACTATATGTTGGCTAAGTATGTTAACATGTACCCCCCACAACTACCAGGTACAGAGGTAAAATGGTGATTCTACTAATCAGTGGGTCGAAAAATACGTATCCCATTCCATGCCTAGGCTTTGGAAAAATTGGGCTAGGGCATAAGGCATGTTTAAATTTGGACGGCTCCTGGCTCATGCCCCCATAACGGGTCATCCATATTGGGCCCTTGTGGTTAAATGGCCTTAAGGGGGCCTTGAAAAACAATCAAGTCAATATAGTCTCATAATTCATCAATGTTTCAAACCGCTGACCTAACATGGGATTTCCCAGCTAGGTTCAGCCTACCACTTCCGTGACCATCAGAACTTAAAACTAAATAAAAACACATTCACGCTTTCTCCTTTCGCCAGAGCCAGAAGCGATTTGCTTAATCCTCTAAGGAAATCAAGCAATTTTATTACCATTCATCATCATCCGTGCGCTCATACTCTTAAGTCTAGTCTGGATAGCGAAAGAAATAATTTTATTATACATACTTTACTCTTTTATTTATTTATTACTTTATTCATTACTCATCTTTCATGCCAACAATATACTTCAGTCATTAGTTAAGTTATGTCAAATAATGTGATTATAAGTTCAAAAACAACTAAACAAAGTGACAAAACTATTTATATAAAATTATTTCTTTATGGTCGTCCTTCCATATGGATCATAAATTAATTTAATCCCCATATGGACTTGTATCTTTGATTTGATTTTGTTTAAGGGCACAAACAACAAGTACCTAACAACAAAAGCCCATAATATCCTACTCTATGAACCTTCTAAGCTGCCTTACATTATAAGTGCCTATAATTTCATCCGAAATGAGATCTCTCAGTACATAAGCATTATCTAATTTTACTCCTACTATTTCATATGAAAACATCGGTAATAATTCATCAAACCTAATACTGATTGAAGCTCTTTGACATTTCGCGGGTCCTTCAGTTCTAGAATTTGATTTACTTTCTCAGGATCCATCGATATACCTTTCGATGAAATTATGTAGCCTAGGAAGTTAACTTCAGATTGAAAAAACTCACATTTACTTAATTTAACAGTAGCACCATATTCGGCTAACCTACCAAGAACTAAGTCAATATGTTGCACATGTTCCTCTATAGTTTTGGAAAAAATAAGTATATCATCTACATATGTGGTCATAAATGAGTCGAAATCTCCTTTAAATATATGTGACATAGCTTTAATAAACGTAGCAGACGACGTTTTTTAACCCAAATGGTAACCTACAATATGCATAATTAGCTCCATTAAAAATAAATGAAACATACTTCCGGCATTCCTTTTTCAAACCTACTTGTAAAAAACCTTGTGTTAAATCAATACTACTTAAATATTTTATTCCTGCAAATCTTTGTAATATATTCTCTATCTTCTCCGTCCTCTCACAATCATTCACAATATACTTATTTATTTTCCTACTGTCTAGACAAATTCGTGTTGTACCATCTTTCTTTGTTACTGCCACTAAACTATTATTATATGGACTGTTTGTTCGCTCAATGATTTTATTTTCAAGTAGGCTATCAATTTCTCTTTGTACCTCGCGCCTTTTATTAAAGGGGATAGGGTATGATTTACCTATGTATGGATCCTCATTTGTCAAAGCTATCTCAGCTTCAAAACCTTTAATTAAACCTGGCCTATCAGAGAATACTTGACCATTTTTGTCAAAAATGTTACATAAATCACTTAAATTTTTATCTGTCATGTCTGGATTTCTTTGTTTAATATTGGTAACTATTTCATTAATTAAACTATTTTGTATTATTTCTGTACCCATTAACTTTAATGTTTGTTCACTTTCATCATACAAATCACTTAATCTGTCTGTAGCAAAGCCTATTTGATTTTCAGAGTTCATTGTACTAAGAAAGTTTGAAATAATTAATCTAATACCATAAACACCTTTATTTTCATTGTTCCTATGTAATTTAATTACAGCTGATACATCATTTTCATTTTTTAACATAATAGTATTACTTTCAAAATCAATCACTGCTTTAAATTTTTCAAAAAAGTCACATCCTAAAATAAATACACTTGGAATAGCTCTTACGATGAAACATGGTATGTCAAAAATCATATTACTCATTGTACATGGTAGAAATACTTGTTTGTGGACTTTCTTACTCCTAGTCCCCGTTACACCTTGAATTGTAACATTACATACAGGTAATTGTGGAATATCAATTTTATTTTCCCTTTTAATTAGGTCATATATGTCCTCAGACATAATCGTCGCTTGTGATCCAGAATCAACAATGCATTTTATTGGTGTAACACCTATCCTAACCTCTAATTCGGGCAAAGGTGAACTCACTTGATTAGATACAGGATTATTGTAGTTATTCTCATCTAACAATTCCTTCCTAATATCAGGACCCCCCATCATGTTAATTTCATCAACAGGATTTTTTATCTTACATGTATTCACTTTGTTAACTATACTTTGGCGTTTTAACCTAATAAATTCAACACATTTTTCATACACCAACTGTAATCCCTGTTTATTCAAATGCACAAAATCAGGCCTATACATTCCTTTAATAAAAATCTCCTTCTCATACAATTCCAAGTTAATCTGACCATCTTTCAGCAACAATTCGTTAATACTCATGTATTTAACTTTATTCATACCATCAAACTTCTTTAAATAATCATTTATTGCATTTACTTTATTTATATGATCGCTATCATTACTTGCAAGCTTAGGAATTACTGGAACTTCAATTACCAAGATATTTTTTTTTTAACTTTATTAATCTTTCAATAAGTGTCTTATATAGGTCACAAATATGAGGTACAGTATCATTGTACAATAAATTATTAGCACCTAACCATGTAATAACACAACTAGACATATCATGTGGGCGTTCATCAATTAGCTTAATTAAATCTTGAATTTTATATCCCCCTACACAATAATTAATGGAGTTTTTTCCATTGGGTGCGCGCGACACAGGATTGTTTAATATCTTACTACCTAACCGTACACAGAAGCTATCACCTAGCATTTGAAAATTTTCAATCATTGGCTGGTATTCATTATTCTGTTTCACTAAATTTAATTTTATGTTATCATCTGTCCCGCGCGCAAACCTATCTCATTTCCTATCATTGTTCTTTTCCTGAGTAAACCTACCATTTTCATTTCGCTTTTCATGCTGTACATAACCTCTTTCATTTTTCCTATACCTATCATTTTGATCATACTTATCATTGGAAAACCTACTATTGGAATTAGAAAATCTACTATCAAAGGGTTTAGGCCTATGGTGTGAATCTTCACCGTCAATAACTACTATCTCAGATAAACGTTTCAAAAATGCAATCAAAGTGTCTTTGTCAGTAATCTCTTTTGTACAAACTAGGGACCTTCCTATATCTTTAGGTAAATGATGACTAATTTGCAAAATAAACTCCTCAATCGTTAACGGGCGGTCTAAGTATTGATTCATGTCATAGTACTTTAACACATACGAAACTACATTTGTTTTACCAGGAACAAAATTACCTCCACTATATAATCCGTTTTCATGTTGGCGTTGAATGGCTTTACTCCAAAACATGTTCTTAAAAGCATATTCAAAGTCTTCGAATGAGTTAAGGCTCATAATAATTTCTCTTAACCAAGTATTAGCTACACCTTTCATGTATTTTAATAAAATCAACTTATTTACCTCCCATGTCTCAATAGATAGTTCATTAAACTTCTTAGCAAAATTCAAGAAATAAATAGGGTGAATGACCCTTTCATTTTCACCATGAAAATCCACTAAGTATAACTCGGCCTGATTTAAAGCTACCTTTTCAGAATGTAACCTATGCTCACTGTCACCGACATTAGAGACACAAGGCGAATGACCTCCCAGTGTGTGACACTTGTCAGGCCTGTCAACAGGTCTGCCAACACTGCACATTTCAATTTCCCTACATTGCTCATTTTTTAGTTTTAACAATTTATCATTAAACATGGTTTGATTTTGAGAGATCTCATTTTGTAGTTGTTGTTCGATTTCCGACTTAAATTTACTTTTCCAAGTCTCATTATCTGTTAGAAAAGATTTATTGCCGTTGGTCCATTCATTTTTTAATACCGCTAGTTGATCATTTACTATTTTCTTAACTGCGTCAAATTGCTTTGTTACATTTGCTGACAAAAAATTCACTGAGCTTTCCATATGGATGCTGTTTTTTATACAGTCATCAATCCTACCCTGACAACGCCTATCCAACTCATCAACATTTTGTTTAATTGAACCTAACTCTGTTTTACAAGACTGTAACTCACTATCATACTTGTCAATTGCTATTTTAACCTCTTCGTTTATGATCCTACGATTCTCTTCCCTAATCTGCTTAATCTCTGACTTAACTTCTTTTAATTCATTAAACATACTCTTTAACAAATATAACATTTCAATTGAACTGTCTTTAGGTTTATCTAGGCCTACTTCTGATGACAAAGAATGCTCACCCCCCTTCTCCATTTTACTATTATCTTGTAAGTCTACATTAGAAGCTACTAACTCATTATTAACAACTTGGTGAAACTCTATCTCTGCATTATTAATAGGAAAATCTATGCTTTCATTTGACTCTGAGTCGGGCTCATTCTGTTCATGAGTATCCATTTTTATTTAATAAAACTAACTTGAAAATATCTATAGCCTATCATCAAAATTAATCAGTCTACTATATACCTATGTGGAATCCCTTTACAAATAAGACCTATTAGTTAATTTAATTACAAATCCAAGGGTAGTAAGTTATCATAGACAAAACAAATTTAAAGCATAAAGTCTACATCTCAGGGTTGAAGATCTTTTAAAATAATTCAAAAAATTGAATTAAATGCCCAGACGTTGGGAGCCATGTTTGAGGCGGTGTTAATTTTTTGAGCGCCGGCTAGCTAAATATATTAGGTAAATAAACATTGAAGACACCACAACATTTCCATTTGTAAATATAATTATCTGTATTAACACAAAACAAAATGTTCGGTTAACAATATTTGTAATTAGATACTTTTCCAGTTCTGTCACATATAAATGTTGATATGCCTAAATTTCATATAAGTCTAAATATAGAGTACCAATCCAATCTTAATGAGAGACTTATCTTATTGAGGGTTGATGACTGCGAAGTTGACCGCTCCTGGCCTTGAAGAGAACGCTCGGCATGGATGAAGACAGATGTCCGAAGACGATATTCGGCGTTATTCAAATGAGTCTGTATTCAACGTCGGGATCAACACAGTTCAGACACTTTTTTTAAACTTTGATAAAATTCAACTCCGGTTTGAATGAGGGCAACTTTCACCGACGATTTAGTCTTTGACGACTGGTAAATTCGGGATTACTAAGTTCAGTTGTGGACCGGTATAACCATCGCAAAATGGCGCATGTTGTATAGGGTACCCCGAACTGCTCCGTGTAACTTATGATCGAACAAGGCGCGGTCTGTACCACTAAACTAGAATAGTTCTCCACGACTGTGATATTGTTCGGCTATCGACCGGAATGATGCATCATGAAATGGCGAACGTTGTATACGGCCTACACCCCGAACTGGTCCGTGTAACTAAAGACCGAGTGAGACGCGATCCGTGTAGCTTGTGATCTTTTCGACGAATGAACTCCGGCTTCGAGTGTTGCTTGGTATCGACCGAGCAAGCCGCTCTGTGATTGGCTACGAAGTTTCCCGAAGATTTCCGAGTTCGCACGACCGAGTATTGATCGCCGACATTTCTAGAAATAACCGGTTACTGCCCGGCCTTGACATACTATCCGGTTCAAACTGGATTCGTTTTTTTCTATACGTCTGGGCCAAAAATAGACTTTCCACGAATTGTTTTGCTCAAAAAGCGTTAAAAATCAACTTTTTTATTATTTGACCGATCTTTATGAAATTTTCACAAAAGTTAGGGAATTTCGTTTGATTTATTTTGGTATATGTTTCATTTTATTCGGATTTCTAGTTTTTTAGTTATTTGTAATTTTCTATCCATGAACCATTAATTACGTTTCATCGCATAATTACATTTATGTTAGTTAATTATTTTTATTGTTTTATGATTTTTATTATTCAATAGACTTATTTAATTGAGACACCCATCACACAGATGAGGTGTAGCTTTAAAAAAATAAAACTCATTAGTTGAAAACTCATTTGTAATTACAACTCTTAAGATTTAACAATATTTATTTGTACGCTCAATGAAACAAACAAAAATAATCGTTAGAATTCTTATTTTGTTCAGTCTTTCATTGTTGGAAAAATCCAGGTCAAAACAGACCACCCCTTCGTGCGGATGGTTCTTGGTCCGATACCCTTAAATGTCCTTCAAGACGTTAAGCTGTCTAGACGTTGTGGACGAACCATCCGTGGAGACACTTGGGCACGGCAGAGGGGGTCTGGAACACAGTTCTCGCTTGTTCCCGCATGGACGCGGCGTCCAGCACCAGCAGGCCGACCTGGCGCTCCCGACCCTCGCCCCACAGCAGCGCCGAGAGCAGCACGCCGTCGTCCTCCCCCTGGCACGGGGAAATAGCAACATAGAGTATACCATAGAACAGGTGTTCAAAGAATAATATATAACTTTGTAAAATACAATTCAATAATGACAAATACTTGCATGACGATATTCTGGGAAGAGAGGTTCTTAAGCTTTTTGTATACTTGAAAAGTTTAATATATGCACCGTATAGTTCTTATCCTCGTTTCTCAGCTTGTGTGTATTATAGAAGAAAATAACGCATACCGTTAGAAAGATAATGTCCTGATGTAGATGAGCATAATTCCATTGTAATTCACATCGGCCACCCCCAACCCCTAAACCTTACAGGCTTTCAAAGTGTCAATGTCAATCTTATGGAGGAGCTGCTAGAAAATTATTAGGAACAGATGTTTCAGTTATGAAATATTTTTTGTAAACAATTTTGTCCTGATCAACAGAAATTTTGGTCAAATTTCGACCAATGGGCGTTATCCAGTTAGTCCAAAATTATAAAAATTTTGCGAATGTTGTAAATTGAGTTTAAGTGTTGGAAAAAATATGGGTTAAAAAAAATATGCTAATGTATACCTATTGATGACATGTTGCCTTCCTCATTATTGGGGCAAAGTGCCGTTAATTTGAACACGATTAGTTTTAGCTCACAAAAGACTTTAAAACCTTTTGCCGTGAAACATATGACTAAATTTGCTCACCTCGGCGTCAGGAGAGGGCACGAAGACCGGCTCGCTAGGGAACACTCCGGCCTCGCTCCAGGTCTCCACCGTGCGCCGCTCCGTGTCTACCTTTACCAGCTGGGGAAACATGTAAAACACATAGTAGCGAAGTTACACCTACAACTAGATACCGTTAACTAATTTTAACTAGATATGTTAACTAATATTTTACACCAGCGACAATTAATTGAGCTATTGAGCACGTTCATCTTGCGAAAAATACACAGTTACTTCGCACTTCGGTAGTTTGACATTGCACATTATATTGTAAATGATGTTTATACCAACTTTAGAACTATTACATCAAATTGTCTCAACGGACTGGTGAGGAACTGACCCCCGATTGTTAATACCAATTGTGATTTGATACTAACATTAACTTACCAATTGTTTCTGTTTATTATGTGTATTATATAGGTTAAATGACAATAAATTGTAAAAATACAATTATTATGTTGATTTGTTTTAATTTCATTTGAGGAATCATTGTGACTGGAATAGACTGGAATCCACCCTCTAGTAATAGAAATTTTTATTTGTAACCAAAGTGTTTGTTGTAAAACAAGAATTAATAAACAATATGTTACAATAATAATCCTGGAGCATTTAAAAATATTTAGTGAAAACAATTATTTTTAAATCTATTGTGATTTGCTGATAACGTCGGTGTCCCAGTGACAAATTATGAAAGTAACGATTAGGGAGTTTAAAATATTTGATAACACATATGATTGGTGTCAGCAAACAGGAATAGCCTAATGAAAAATGGCTTAGAGGGTGTAAGTTTTTCCTGGGACTATAACTATTGAGTTTTTGAATTAGTCAGACCTACCGATGCAGGATTGCCCAAGTCTATATCGCTGGATACTCCGTAGAAGTACCGGTAAGGCCGTCCAAGATGGCGTTCGTAATTTATCCTGGGCATTTCACAGCCTAAGTCACATAATAACTCGGGTCTGATGTCGACTTTGCCGTTCTTCCAGTAGGCAGTAGCACTGGAACCCGCCAGAGACACCAAGTTAGTGTTCTCGTCTGCCACTGGAGGCGTTAGAGGCATCACGAAACGTAGTGGACGTCCACGGAACAACCGCGCATAATCGGGGTTCTGGTTCATATTCTGCAAAACCAGGAAAACATAGAAACAGTGGTCTTAAAAATTATTCTTAAAATACTTTTTAAAAGGTTTGTTTTATTGCGATGTTATCAACGTACCTCCATTGCTTCCCGGTACAGAGCGTCGATCAAGCTGGCATCGCTGTAGCAACAAATGTCCATTACAAGATGGTCATCTTTTTCAAACTGGTTTACAATGTGAAAGTAAAAGAAAGGCTCGCATGTGAACGTCTTGAAAATGTTTCCAGTGGATCTATCGACAACATGAAACAGCGTCTGAAATTAAAAAACTTTTTTATAATTTCAAATTGTAAAATTTTTATTAGTTTTTTTTCATATTTTAATCACCTGACCTTACATAACTCAGCGAAATAAAAAGGTTGGATAAAAATAAGTTTCTATAAGAAAGATAAGGTTAACACAAACAAATTACAATTTGGATACTTTCAAGGAAGACAGTGGTTAAAAAATATTTTTAATATGTCTCTTTTATACAGTTTTGTCCTCAATATGTTGGCACAGCTTAAGGGTACGAAAAGAACGAGTGGGTCATATTTCAATGTCCCTACAAGAGGATCTAAATAAGGTGAGTTCTTTACAGAGAGACTGCTTGTCTCACTAACCCAAGACTGTCCAAAGACTGTCTCTTTAAATAATAATAATAGTCTACTTTGGAGAGTTCAAAAGCAATCGACTATCATCGAAGTAAATTAGCCTCCCAGGAAAAATATTGAACCTGAAACAGAAGCTTGAGTATGAGCCAACCAAATATGTAAGTGAAGCCTTAGGCAACCAAATATGTGTGTTGCAGAAACTGTAAAATTGTATGGAACTACCGGGTAGAGTAATACATTTGTAGGTAGCCTGAATGAACCCTTGACACTAGCTTGACCTGTTCGTTATCGAAGTACTTGAAGCAGGCCGTCAGTTTCTCGTCGCCCTTGAGCTGCGTCTTGAGCATGCTGGGCACGGAGAGGGTGAGCGGCTGCTCGACGATGACGTAGTAGTGGTCGGTGATGCCGAAGGAGTGCATGTAGGAGGGGTGCAGCGGCCACCGCGCCCGCACACTCGCCACCACCTCCGCCGTCTCGAACATCTCCCTCGACCGACGCTCACCTGGAACCGACACAATAATGGTAGCAGATCTACAGAGGAAAGTATATTTCAAATGTCGAACATGTAGATATGGTAAAGGTTTTCTTGATCAGTAACGAAAATGGATGCAACTTTCTAAAAGTTCCGTCAGACACATCTTCAAAAATTATGAAGACTGTTTTGGAAGTTTTGAGTTTGCTTGTTTTTTGCAAAAAACGGAAGATAGTAAGGGTATCAGAACTGGAATAGATAGCTCAATACTGTAGGCCTAAAGCTTAAATGAGGTTGCACATTTTGTCTATACTAAATTATCGTCTAATAAGTTAAGATAATAATTTAGAATGGTTCCATTTTAAATCATGGTTATGTTATAATACAATAGGATAAATCATGTATCATGTACCTTGAGCAGGGAATTTGACAATCGAGTAGGAAGGCCCGCGGAAGGCCGTCGTCATCGCCTGATTGTACACGGAGCCATCTGGTGTCACGTGGGGGTGGGACGTATGGGACATAATGGTCACGTGCTTCGATACGTCCACCTGAGGGCAAATATGCGCATGTCAACTAAATTAATTGTTAAATGAATTTCATGACTATATTCCCCGAAAATCCCTGCATATTTCATCCGATATCCAGTTTAATTAAAGATACTTAGAACTTGATCCAAAGTTATAAATGTATGGAATAATTCAATATCTCCAATTTATCGATGAACGTTTATTACTGCCAATGTATACTTAGTGGTCATTTAGAGTGATTGACGGGATACTTTATAAATAATGTATTAATATCATTTTAAATTTATATTAAGCATATAAAAACCACAAACACGAAAATGTATGTTCGATTTCGGTATTATATGTCCACTTCATCATAACCATTGCAGGATCCGGTAACCCAATCATTATGCCAGTACTAGTGGCAACCAAATACCCCAGCAATAAAGATATTATGATAAATGCATTATTATTGGTTCATTATCATTATTAACTAAAGAGCGTTTCAAAGTATATGTTAATTTGCAATAATGTTTGAATTATTGTTATTATTAAACTAACCATAGAAGCTAGCGAGTTGTGTTTTAATTAGACTTTTTACAGCCATGTTTTAGTGATAAATGGGCTTGTTATTTAAACCTTACCCAACCACTAAATAATTTGCTAGACTTTACTATTCAAATTTTAATCAGTCTTAGAGGCATTTTAGAACTTAGTAATATAATGATATTCGTTTGTTACTTATAAAACTGGATATCAGGGTTTACATTTCTTTTAAATTTATAAGCATCAGGGAACCGAGCTTATGCTCGGTAAAATTATTATGCCCTAAGCGTCATTTCTCAGGCAAAGCTCATTCGCTTCGCTCAATTGCCAGACCAAAGGGTGCTAGCTGCTACACTGATTTTGTTGAATCACATATTAAATTAGCAGCTACATCGAATCTCTATTAGAATAACATGGAAACTTTAAAGGGCTCTAGGATGAAAAGCAGATTTTTTGCAGCCATGGGACCAACTCAAATCGATTCCTCGTGGCCCAAACCCCCGTATTCCACAAAAAATTTAAAATCTTTGGATGAAAAAAAACTTTTGTCCCTACAAACATTGCTTGTTTTATAGTATAAGATAATATAAGATTCGTGCTCTTTACCAATAAGAGACTATTAATGATTCTCAGTGTCACAAAGCTTCTAGAAAAGTTTTCTTTTCAAAATATTGATGTAAGAACTTCATATGAGTGCATATTTTGTAAGTTTGACACACGATATCTTCAATTAAAATGATATTAAAATTATAATTGATACGAATAATGATCCAAAATGAACTAAATTTACATGTAGCACTTTAAAATCAGGCATAATATCTACTCGAATAAATACGCATATTGGTATAAAAGCTTTGTGCCAGGTATATTTTTACTGTAGCCTATATAATGGGTTTACTGGAACGTATAATGCTACTCGATAAGCCGTGGTTGAGAGAGAGGGGGGGGGGGGGAGAAGGATCACAGTATCATCATTCTGTCTTTGCAATCACATTTCTTTTGTTCCATGGATAATGTAAAGCTGTTCTTGACGTCTTGTTACTACTTGATTTGAATACTAGTGGGTGTCTCTGAAATAATGTATTTGAAATCTATTAAATATGAAAACATTAAAACCATTGTTGAATTTTGACTCTTTATTACAGGAATATGTTACAAGATAATTGGAGAATCGGTTTCCCCAAAATTCAAGACAAGACAAGACAAAAACAAGACAAGACAAGACAAATCAAGACAAGACAAGACAAGACAAGACAAGACAAGACAAGACAAGACAAGGCAAGACAAGACAATACAAGACAAGAAAGACACAGACAAGCCAAAGACAAAAAATTGGACACTTCTTTAAGTAACTAGATACAATTGTTGCAAAAATTGCAATAATAAATTTGTTAAATATCGGAAATATAGATCAGAATTGTTATGACATATCCATATCGGGTTGTTCCCTGATACTCGCCCTGTCCAGGGTGTCCAGGGTGGCGGGGTCCACCCGGTGGATGACAGGAGACTCCGTGAAGCAGAACAACTCGTCGCCGAACGGGTACACGGAGATCATGGCGTTGTCGGTGAAGCTCTCCCCGGGATTGAAAAGTGCTGACACTCTGAAGAATACCCAATAGAACTTCAAAGTTTTAATAATAACTAGGGGGCCCGTGCAGCGCAATGCGCTGCATTTATCAAGGATACCTGTTGATCAAACCTTGCTCCATAGTAATTTATTTAGTTACTTTGAATGAAAATTAAATTGTAGTGAGAATTAGATTACTCCATATTGGTATTTCATCAAGCGATCTTAATCAACAATTCTCAATCAAACATCCTAATATAATGGTGTTGAGATTTGGTGGTTGTTCTTTTAGGTCCAAATTAGCTAGGATTATGTGATGGTTCGTATGGTGATTTGTCTTAGAGCCACGGCCTAAAACTCCTATAAAATTTTGAATAAATTCACAGATGTTTGATCTAGACAGTTAATCACAGAAAAAAAACGTAAATGACAACAGAAAAAAATCAATATTGAATTACAACTACCCGGTCCTGTATGAGCTATGCAGCACTGACTGCGGCTGTTTTTATAGTAGGTCCGAATATATGAGTAGTCGACATAGTGAATGAACCCATAATATTACTATTTGTAACAATCTAAATACTCTTTAAGTTAGGTTTAGTTATATTTATTGTTTTATATTTATCTCTTATTTCTTTTTTTTTAGTTATTATTTGTTTAGATCAGATATGGCATTACAGAATTCAAACAAAGAAATCACAAAAATTAAGAAAATCTTGGCTACATCTTTGTTGGTGTGGCCCATTTTGGTTTGATGTGGCATTCATATTTTAGTTAAAATTTCTCTTTATACAAACCACTTTTGCAATAAGCTTGTTGTTAATGGTAATAAAAAAAACGTTTTAAATGTTGTCTCTTTTAAACATAGGTATTTTAATATGTGTAGCATTCTGCATTAAATTTGTTATAGTATCGTAGTAAACAGGTTAATAATTTACACCAACAACCAACTATCCATTTTTATAGCTCACAGCAGTTTGAAAACCTATACGCAAACATTAGATGTTCTATTTTAATTATTGTTAACTTGTTGTTTCAATACCAATCTGATAACCCCAAAGAACGTAAAAAAATTCAATTTTCAATCTTGTTTTTGTACAGGAAAACCAACTTTTCTGGAGTTAAGTTACTAAACTTCTTTTTGTGCCCAAATGAACATAAATACAACGTTCAAGAAATCTATCAGCTATAACTTTTCAGGAAAAAGTAAAACACACAATTTGTTCCTCACAGACACTTCTTGTATTAAAGTATGGAATTTGGAGGATATTTCAGTACCATTAGTTCTATTGCTTCTGTTTCAGCTAGTTTTTAAAATGTGTTTGTTTGTTTTACTATCAACAGCTGTTTTATTTTGCAATTAAATAAAAATTGTTCCCCATGAAAAACGAATAAAAAACGAATTGTTATGAATGAAAAACGAATTTTAAGGGCTTCCCGTGGGCTCCAGACTTAAAATAACAAAAATCTAAAACCTTTATGCAAAACTACGAACTAAGACCATTCTTTTGACACCTCAAACGTTAAAATTGGTTCAAGAATAAAGGAGGAGTTTTTTTCACAAAAAACAGCCCTCACGTATTAATATAAGAGATAATTATACGTATAAACGATCAAACAGTTAT